>JAYRBW010035683.1:0-11932 GCA_036023295.1 Invenusta paracnida | reverse complement strand
TTTATGGTTTTTTATACCATTTTACAGAGTGATTAAAAATAAGTGGCGCTAGGACAGCAGTTATATATATATATATATATATATATTCAATGGAAAAATTATATATCAGCAACTAAAAAACTACGCAAACTAAACCAATGTATTAATATTATATAACTTTATATTAATAAAAATATATATATAATTATTTTTTAATATATAATTTTTCAGCAATGGACGAGTTCAGTGAAGTTTGTGGTCGTGTCGCAGGACTTTGCAGATGGTCAGGGAATCTAGTAAAAAAAGATGGTTCATTCGAACCTTTGTATTTGAATAACTTCTTCATTCAGAATATAGTAGACAAGGAATGAGCACGTAAATTACTAAATATTTTCAGGGTTTAAATAACTTATAGATAAATGAAGAAGAACTTATAGATCTGTTAAGAATGTACATATATGAAAGGAGAACGTGTTGTCCCGTTGATCACTCTTGTTACAGCCATATATAGAGCAAAAAATAATAATGGATAACAATAAAAAACGAAAAAAACATTTTTGATGACATTCAAATATAATAATTATTGTGTTGTAATGTTGGGAGAAAATCTTATTTAGTTTGTCAAGGTAAAATCATTACCTTATGTATGTAAATAAAATAACCAAATAAACTTCAATACACACTCAATTACAGCACTAATTTACAATAGCTTAGTAGATTTCTATCGCAATTGCAAGTATTGTCGCACAAACCAGCGATGTCATATTTACTTAATATTTATAAATTTAAGTCATATTTATTAAAATGAATTATTATTTTAAAACATTTGTTTAGAAAACATGCAGGTTTTTAACAACCTAAAAAACAACCAAGCAGTTAAGTTTTGATTATAAACTATATTAAGCGTTGAAAATTACATTAGAAATATGTAGTTTTATTAGCATAGACTCCTATAGTAACTTACTATAGGAGTCGATGATTATTAGTAAGTGAACGTATGTTTCTAAACGCATGCTCGATTTTTAAAACAAAAAATAATGATTGGAGTGACCTTTAAATCATTTTGTATATAAAGTATGTATACCTATAAATATATAAGTATATATTGCAGAGTAACCACAATATTCTAATTATAACACTTATACATGATAAATTTCAACATTATTGATACTTTTCAAATGTATGTATGTTTTTAGCAGTTAATTCTACTAACTTTTTTGATAAATTGAAGTATATTGTATAATATAAGTAATACTATATATCCCTTGGTTCCGTTTAACATGGCAGTTACTCAAAGTTAATAAAGTATGTAAAATTTAGAAAAGATTTTTAGAATATTTTTTATTATTATTGGTGTATTTATTCACTCAAACAATTTATATAATACAGAAATATATAATTCATTCATAAACTTTTATAAAACTAATTATACTTTTAATATTTATATTTCAAAATGTATTTATAGTTAATAAAATGTATTCAAAATAATATTGTTCCATTTTCAAGGTTCATAGTATTTGTCAGGAATATTTTCGCTGACAATATTCTAATTTCTCTAACAATTTACAATCAATTTCAAAGACAGCTTTTTTTCTTTCAATTTTTTCATCTCACAAAAATGTGTGTAGATATATTTTAAGAATGTATTTAATACAATCATACTATTTTTCAATGTACATTAATATTATTATAAATTATATATTAGTTTAGAATGGGATTATCTATATAATTTATACAACAAAATAAATATAGAACATATTAATTTTCAGTAGGCATACCTATTTTATTTAAATTCATTCTAAGAAATATGGCTATGAATTAAGGGCTATATGATTAATTAACATAAAACAAATTTATTATAATATATTAATTAATCTAACATTAATATTAGTATAATTATCATTAATTAATACAGACAATCTGCATAATTTACAATTTCTATGAATAGAATTATATTATATTATATTTTATTAATGATTATATAAAAAAATGTATTACTATATTGCTAATAAATACAGCATTGCAAATCATCCTACAATGCAAACATAAATGTGTCTTTATTTATAATGAACTATATAATGAACTTTATAATGAATCATTGACATTATGAAGAGAATGCTTTTAAATACTATGCCAATATTTAGAATTAACGATAGAATTATATTTGAAGAGTTTAAATCTAAATATTAAAAAATTAATTTAATAAAAACATTAAATATATATATCCTCTTATTATATAAAAATATAAAAAAATAATTTGCATGAAATTTATCTACTCTACAGTTATATTTCACATTGTGTTATAAATGTTCCTATTAATAATTTAACTATAACTATCAATGATCACTTTTAATATATATACTGCATATAGCAATATTTAATTAGTTTTCTTAGAAATACACCGTTTTATACATCAATGAAAACTTACAATATCATATCAATGGTAGTGATAGATTAATAAAAAAAAACAAGTTAATTATAATTTTGAAAAGTTTAATAAATATACTTAATAGTTAACAGAAATTCATGAAAAGTTTTAATGTATTATGTTTGATTTTATTTATTTTAAATGTATATCAATAATTAATAGATATGAACATGTAAGGCATAAACAAATTTATTAATGACAAACAAATGTTGAAGTTAAAAACTTAATGTATCTATCTGTCTAAGGTACGCTTATATTAAAATATCTGACTGAGAAGTATAGAAGGTTCAATTCCCTCCCTTTTTATATCATGCATATATATTACAGGGTGAATTTTAAGTAACGCCAGATTTTTAATAATAAAAGATTTATAGACTAATTAAATTTTTATTAGCATAATGAATTAGAACAGAATAAACAATAAATAAAGTAAAATATTCAGTCTATTATAATATACAGCAGAATTATGTCTTATTGTGTTCAAACTGCTCCCCATCTACATCGGCACAGATCTGAAGTCTGGTAGCTACGGAACGGCAGACCTTCTGACAAAGTTCTATGTCGATATTGGTAATTTCTTCTTCGATAAACGTTTTTAGTTGGCAGATTGTTGAGGGGCCTCGACCATAAACTTTATCCTTCAAATCGCCGCAAATAAAAAAATCGGGAGGTGAAAGGTCTGGGGATCTTGGAGGCCATTCAGATGGACCCCGACGTTCGATCCACCGATCGGTAAAATTTGCATCTAAACACTCACGAATTTGTCTTGCATAGTGGATTGGGGCGCCATCTTGCTAAAAAATAATCTTGGTGTCGAACGCCTGGTCAAATGTTTGTCTGTACTATGTTCAAGTACAAATTGGCAGTTACAGAGCCTTCAAAGAATAAGGGTTCTACAATACCATTACTTGAAATTGCGCACCATTTGTGTTATACCACGAAGATTAACTTTCTTTTCCAAAATAAGACCAGGATTCTCTGTAGCCCAATATACACAATTATGACGATTGATGTGGCCATTGAATTTTAAGGAAGCTTCGTCTGACCAGCAAACTCTGTCCAAAACGGAATCGTATTCTGCTACCTTGGCTTAAAATTCCTCCGCATACTGTACTCGTTTGATCAGTGTCTCTATCATGCAGACCCTGAACTAGGCGTGGTATGTATGGTTTCATGTGTCTACTTTTCAACAACTTCAGTATGCTGGATTGGCTTATGTAAAGCTCAGCAGCTAGTCAACGATTTAAACATTGAGGGCTTGCTTGTAGGCGACGCATTACTTCATCTCCTCGACCATGTGCTATAACTGTTACTGGTCTTCCGGACTTAGAGGCATCATTTATTGATCCGTGCTCTTCAAATTTCTTAATCAAAGCAGCAATATTTCTTCCTTGAGGTACAGGGCAATTGAATTGAACTGACAGTCTACGACTGGCCTCGGCGCCATTGCAATCAGCTTGATAATAGTGTTTTACAGCTGCAATACGCTGTTCTTTAGTTAAACGTACAGCCATAAGTTTCGTGAATGAATGAATGAATAAAATAAAATTATCAATATCTTTTTATATTTTTTTATGGCTCTACATTTAGTTTAAAATGTCATTACCTAGCCTATTTATAGTTTAAAATGTCATTGCTCTATTTTAAGTTTAAAATCGGGCGTTACTTAAAATGCACCCTGTATAAATAGGTATATACATACATGACTATTCTCTCAAAAATGTAGCTTAGAACACTTCAAATATCAGTGACTTCTAAAATTTAAGCAAACTTTTTATAGTAAAAATATAACTACGGACAGAGTTATAGGTAAATAATTATAATGTAGGTACTATGTTTTTCTAGTTACTTTTTAAATATAATCTTGGAAGATAACTTTTGGAAGAAAAATGCATTATAAATCATGTGTAAATTAAAATATGATTTTAGTATAATTGTTTCAATGAAACATAATAAAAAATGTTCAACATTTAGTAATTTTAATGAACTAATAATATATGTATATCTCAAAAATAATTTCTAAAAAGCAATTTAAAATTTAACTAAATATTACCTCAAAAACAATCTAAAATTATGAGCACGTAGTTAAAAATTTGGTAAATGAGAACTATAATAGAGCTCACAAATACATATAATGATGCATAAAACAATAGCATAACAATGAAATGAGTTTAACAGTGTGTCCGTCTATAGCCGTAATAATTTATTTCATTTCGTAAAATTTAATTAGTTTTAGAATGAATCATTACAATTCAATCTTCATGCTTCTAAAATATAAAATTTACACGTTTTCGACTAAAAATCGTTTATATATTAAATCGAAGCATTTATTTATATTCATAAAAAATGTAAATGTTGAAAATATTCTGCTCAAACAAGACATAACACAAAAGGTGAACATATACAACTTACAAAATAAATTGAGTATACTCGTAGTCAGCCTGATGCCCTCCCTCCCACCCTGATGTCCAGTTTGTTCTCAAGCGTCTTACAGCTTGATAAAACATAATCGTATTAATCGATAAATAAAAACATAAAGGTATTAATAAAACAACAGCATAACCATGATTATATTTTCTTGCTAAAGGCACAAGTTTAGAACTATTTCATTGATTTTTACCTAAAGCAAACATTATCTATTCTACTGTACAATGCAGTCATTGTTGTTTTAGTAAATGTATAAAATTGAAGATGTGAAAATCAAATTATCCTGTCCTATATGAGTTATGCATTTACACAAAACAATAAAATGAGACATACCGTCCAACCAAGTCAGTAGTTGAGACACCTTCTGTTCGACGAAACTCTCTGGAATCATCAAATGAAAACGCTTTTGTTATTTCAAAATATATATGCCTAATTTATTTTAAACCGAAAATTTCAAATTCATTAAAATTATAGGTCCCATATTCCCATTATTAATAAACAAAATATAAATAGCGTAAAAATACATTACGTGAAGTTCTTAATGAGTATTATAATATATATATAAGATTTACTTGTAGCGTCCAGCAGCTTTTACTAAAGAGTAGGTGTCTACGCCTTCATTAGATGTTGTTATGTCATCTGCAATGAATAGAAACTAGCGTATAGTAATAGGAGATTAACAAACTATAATTAATTGAGGTGATCTATAACATCATTCAATAATTTGACGGTAGTATTTTATTTATGATATATAATAATGAAGACCAGTATATTTCCATCCTATGAAAAAATATATGTAACCAGTACAATTTAATTGACCCTTTAATCAACATGCTTATGTGATTGCCTTACAGATTTGTCAAATTTATTGAGAATAAATAAATATTATCCAAAATATATATATATATATATACATACATAATATATATGACAAACGTTAATAAATTAACTAAAATAGAAAAATAATAGATTTTTTATTATTTTGGTACAAAGCATCAAATATGTGCGTATATACTATCTATGACACTCGACTTACTTGAATTTTATTAAAAATAAACTCTACTACATATAAAACAATTATATACATATGATAAAACAATATATTAAAAATAGATCAAAATTCTAAAGAACATGAACATTTTTATTATATATGTAATAATAATAATAAACTAGCTAGTATCTAATGTAAATAGCTATAATAGTTCAATAAAAACTTGACCTTTGAATTAATTAAACTACTATCTAATAATCAATTAATAAATTATAATAGCAAGCAACTTTCATGCAACTAAACATAAAAATGTAAAAATTAGGACAATCTTACATATACATTAAGTGGACAATCAAAAAATATGTAGCAGGATGAAATTTGCACATTTAAGGTAAAGATTAATTTCATTTTGTTGAAAACGAATGAATAAAACGAATAAAAGCAAAATTACGTTAAACCGTTGGGTTTCTTTGTTCCTTTTCAAACTAAAACTAAACTGAATTATTAATAAAAATAAAAATATATTAAAAACCTATCAGTGCGCAGTAATAATTGAACTTTACATCAAATAGTTTGGGTTAATATGCGCCTTGGGTTTAACTACTATATAAAAATGTCTTTTCAATTATTTATCATTAACAATTAATTGTAAAAGACAACTTATTAATATCAATAATCATAAATAAATAATCAAAAATTAAATATACATACCACCATGTGCGCAAAAATCACAGTTTGCTTTGTCCATTGTTTCAATATATGTGATGTAAGGAGCTCCCTCAACAACCTTAAATACGAACAAAATAGGTGTTCTTATATAATTACTGAACTAATTAAATCATGTCTCTATAAGTAAAGTAATAAATACTTCACAAATACTACTAAAAATATATACTAATTCATTTTGAAATAAAACAGAGAAGTTTAAATATAATTAATAGTTAATTGTAAAATAAATGTTAATATAAAATAGTTTATTAATATGTCCTATCAATAAAAATTAAAAGCCCTTTTAAAAAAGCCATTAAAGTTCAATAACCAACAAACTACTATCGGTATAAAAATAATTACTAACCTCGTCGACCCACTTAATCGATTTTACAAGTTTGTATCTTTCTTCTTCTGTAAAAACGGGAGGACCCTTATGTTTCAAAATCTCCTCTAAAATAAAACAATATAAAACTGAAGTTAGATACAAAAAATTAACCAATGAAATATTCATAGACTTACATAATAACATAAAATATAGGTATGTATTAAAATGTATACTTCAACTTGACACACAATGTGTAAATTAAATAAAGTGTAACAGTCTGGTATATAAAATTTCATATACAGATTACAAATAATAATATTTTCTATATCATACAAAAACTATTTTATCACTAAATTGGAATATAATATGGTTACTACATTTAAGATACCTGTAAAAATATTTAGAAATATCTCAAAAATAGTAATGATTTAAGTAGTATAATAAATTTTAATGAATCATACAAATAATTAAAAAATTAACAATAGTTAAATGTAAAAACTACTTTGTATTGGTAATTGTGAATTTATTCCTACCATCAGAATGAACACCTACAACAAGATGGTCTCCTAAAAGTTTGGCCTGAAGAGTAAACATAAGGTAATAAAATAAAAACATTAACAAATAACTTAATATAACATATGTGAAAAGTAACATATATAATAATTAATAATAATTAATAACAGTAATGATACATAAATCAACAAAAATGTATATTATAATAAATAACAATATATCTTGTGAAGAATAAAAATAAATAAGAATGATTTTAAGTTACAAAATATTTAACAAAAATTAAAACACTGTTACTTCAATAATACACAAATCTTACCTACCTGTCTCAATGCATTGGCATGGCCAAAGTGGACCATATCAAAACTGAAAATAAATAAATATGTTTTACATATTTTCAAAATGATGAACATTCAAGATATCAGATTATATGTAATGCATATTTTTAAAAATCTTGTTCATTTATTTTTTAAATAATGAGTTTTAATAAGAGCTGGAGTAAATGTATATAGTTTATATTATAAAAAATCAAAAAATTAAATTAATCTGCTGCATTAATACATAAAAAATAAAATGTATAGCATAAGTATATGATTAAAAATTGATATGCAATATATAATATACAGTTGATGTAAAATAAATTGTCTATGATTAATTTTTGAAATTTAAATCTAAAAATCGTTGACTAATAAAAGATAATCTAAATAAACAATCTAAACATGATAGTATCGAAATTTAAAAAAATATATGTAATTATTACCTGTGGACATACATAACAAAAAATATATGCAACAGGTATTAAATATAATGTATATATTTGTAATAAAATTTATTTATTTAAAAATTTAGTATGGTCATCTTATATTCCTATAAAATCTAATTATTGTATAATATAATAAATGACTGAGTGAAATTTATTTGGAGCTAAAATTAAGAATAAAGTACTATTTTCAGAGCTGAATAATTTAAAATAAAAAAAATTGTTTTCAAATATACTATACACTAAAATTTGAAATTATTTATAAAGCAGATTTTAAAACCAAGGTAGAGAATAAATATAAGACAAAAATCAAAGGATCTTTATCTATATTATATACATTATATATATTACTTGATTAATTCAACAAATATTAAACTCATCTAACTTGCTATGATTTTAACATTGTATAAAATACAAATAAAAATTAAATTGGTTGCTTAATGATTTATTACAAAGTTTGACTCAATAATTCCTTATTGCATATAATTATGACCATTTATTTATTTATAATGATTCCATACGTTTGTAATATCAAAATTTAATAGTTTATTATATATACATAAATATATAATGAATAAGATTTAACATAAATTATAATAAAGTATGACTAATAAACATTGAACTTTTTAAAAATATATTACTTTTTACCTAAATATGCAGAACTTATCATGACATAGACAATTTAGCTTTTTTCTGGACAATTTTTTTATTCTTCTTCTTGATTAGTAATGGTATTTTTCAAATCAAATATTAATTTAAACACCTGCCTATTTGTTATTTTCTCATTCTTCATACCACAGGCATAGGCATTATAGAATATTATTTTCTTTCTTTTATATAATAACAACTAATTTAATTTTTATTTAGATTTCAACAAAAATATGTCAGTATATATTTATGAAGTTATCTTTATTTTTTGTTTCAAAGAGAAACAAAGAGTTGCTAACTTGCTGTTACTCAAAGTCAGAGAAACATATGGAGATGTTTTTCGATTTTCTTTCAACAGGTGGCGACTACAGGCAGTTTGGGCAAGCCTATGGCATTCATAAGGTGACAACTATGAAGTACATCGAGAATATTGCTGAGTTCTGCATCATTGCCAATCAATACATCCAGCTGCTTAAGGCAGACAAAATGGCTCAACTTGGGTCCTCTTTAACTATGTCCAATAGGATCCAGAAGCAAGTCATTCTCTATGTAGATCGATTCAGAGTGGGAGACCAGGAAAGGCCTACGATAGAATAAACACCCAGTATGTTGTAGACAGAATAGGAAAAATATGCCATGTTGTGGCAGGGATCCCTGGGGCTAGCCATGACAAAACTGCCATTGAATGGTCCCACACATTTTTACAATTCCTACACAACATGCCTGAACCAATCTGTGTACTTGACGATCTTACATATCGAGGCATCCATCCACCCCTTTTAGTGATATTAGGAGGCTGGAATCTTAATTCAAAACAAGTGCAGTATAACAACAATGCAACACACCTTATACAGAGAGGTTGAGAGAACAATTGGGGCTTTCCCAGCTAAAGAGGAGAGTTGAGCAACTAAAAGAAAATTGTTTCCCTGTCAAGAAGAGTGTGATGCTTACATCAGCCATGCTGCACAACTGCTTTACAAATTTTCAATAAATATTTAAATTAATGTTCTGACTAGTTTAGTTTATTTCAAATAGAACATTTTTTGTATGTATAGTTTTAATAATTTTAGAAAATATTCAGAAAATGATAAGCCAAAAACATTAGTAGAAAATCTGCATTAGAAATAAAATCCAGAAATAAATAGTAAACAATTTTTTTTTAAATGTACAATTCAATTGACAATAATAATGTTAATAAACATTTGAAATAAAAATGCTTCCTGTTAGGTCATTCAGAAGATCTAGAATGTTTTCACTGGTCATTGCCAGCTTCTCCATAGCTGCTGCTTGTCTTTCTATAGCTATGGATGCTTGACTTGAATTTTGTATGGGTATAAATGCAAGTCTTTTGTTAATATTCGTGCTAAAGATTTAAATGAAATTTTTAATTCCTGAGATCTTCTTCAACAGGATTTTCTTGGACTCTACAAGACTGACTGCCAAACTCTAGCAATATTAACTGGAGATTGCACTGACTTTGGTATGCCAGAATTGCTCTTGTTTCTATTGTGAACAGATCCAGTTGTCTTGAATTTATTGAATAGCTTCATTATCATGATACAGGGCAAAATATGAGTTAAAGCACTGAAGTTATTCAATAGAGTATTTTTGTAATTTTGTAAAATTTTGTAGACAGATAAAATTCTATTATTTTTGTTTGCTGAATGATTGTGGATGTCATACTAATTAGAAGTGAAGCAGTGTAACAGGATTTTATTTTTATACCTACCTAGTATATCAGAATTTCAAAATTCTATTTTCATTCAGGTAGGTATGCTATTTTAGGTAGGTATATAATTGTGCTAATTTTATCCCATGAATACTCACATATGAATATAAAAGTAATAAATAATAAAAAGCTCAGATTTCCAGAATACAGGAAGATTCCCATGTATGCATTAGGTATATATTATAAATATAGAATCATAAATATAAGTTACTAGCATAATTATGATTAAACAGTGTATGTAAATAAGACTAACTTAGTATAAGAAGTCTTTTAAAAATTATAAATATAATGAATTGTTAAAAAAAATTCAATTATCTTTCTGCTTTATAGAGATCTTAATATATGCCATTGTTTTGATTATTGACAATGTATTATAAAATAGAATATAAATTATTAAATATAATTTAATATAAAGCATATTTTACTATTTCATATATATTTAATAAATAATCATAGTTAAAGATTGTATTAAATGTTAATTATAACAATATTTAAATTAATAAATGAGTAAAATTATCACTTAATATATTATTTTAATTATATTATTATTACTGATATAAATGTTAGTAGTAGAAGATATATAATAATACTTACAGCCACACAGGTTGTCTTTTGATAATGACTTATTATAATAAATCAAGAATTTTTGTATTTTCAACTGGGAATTAGCCCAAGTCTTCCATTTGTTGTTCAGATATGCAAATCACTATACCATTAAGAGCCCTGGCTAATGGTTGTAATAAATGATTGATGTATATTAAAATATATAAACATAAAATAGACTAAACAGCTATCATAATACATTGACTTTGGCAAAGGTTTTAGACATAATACTTACAACTTATAACAATTACTATTAAATGGCATGCTAGTTGATGAATTGAAGTAACCACTTATTAAAGCAAATGATAATTATATTATTAGCATAAATAGCAGTACTAGTAGAATATATCAATCATACTTACAGTCACACAGGGTATCTATTAATAACAACTTAGAATATGTTGCATATATTATATATGAGTCTTAATTAGGAATTGAACAGAGAGTTAAATGGCCTTGTCTTTAAATATTTGATAATAGTTGTTTATTTTTGCAATTCTTGACATGTTTACATATGAACAGTAAAAGCAGGGTGTGGTATATAATTACTTCAGCTGAATAGTATTACTATTAAAAATATCAAGAAAAAACTGTTTAGATTTACTGATACTAATAGTAATACTAATAGTAATAGGTACTGCATTAGTGTTAGTTATAGACATAATACATACTTAATACTACTTAGTCAATATTATATAAGGCATAGATAATAAAATATGTGATGGTCATTATAGTAATAGTATGGGCTTTCTTTCGTTTGACGACCGTAAATTAATTTTTTTTCCAAAGCTTAGTTTCAGTTTCGATTTCGTATATAAATA
>JAYRBW010035672.1:0-11932 GCA_036023295.1 Invenusta paracnida | reverse complement strand
TAAAATATACATAAATATATCTTATAAATTGCAATTAATATGTTAACTAAAATACCTATTATAGAAAATTACTCTGGAAAATCACAAAAAGTTTAACTACATACAGAAGCGATATAAGTTAAATCTCAATTTATCAGCATTTATCATCTGCCAAGTATGTTGAAGTATGCATGGCCTGAAGCATCCATTCCATCTAACATAATACGTGGATTTGCACTGACCGGTATATGTCCATTCAACAGAAATATATTTACCGATGACGAGTTCAGTCCATTTTTTGTAACAAATAGAGTTCAACTCCTTGAGATAATAGATCTCAACTCTGAAGCCTCTCCTGCTTCTGCAACTGTATCTCCTAGCCCTGGTCGTGAAGTCAACTCTGGAGCCCCTCTTGCTTCTGCAAATGTAGCTGCTAACCCTGGTCGTAAAGTAAACTCTGAAGCCCCTCCTGCTTTTGCAACTGTAGCTCCTAGCCCTGGTCGTGAAGTCAACTTTGAAGCCCCTCCTGCTTCTGCAACTGTAGCTCCTAGCCCTGGTCGTGAAGTCAACTCTGGAGTCCCTCCTGCTTCTGCAACTGTAGCTCCTAGCCCTGGTCGTGAAGTCAACTCTGGAGCCCCTCTTGCTTCTGCAACTGTAGCTCCTAGCCTTGGTCAAGAAGTCAACTCTGAAGCCCCTCCTGCTTCTGCAACTGTAGCTCCTAGCCCTGGTCAAGAAGTCAACTCTGAAGCCCCTCCTGCTTCTGCAACTGTAGCTCTTAGCTCTGGTCATGAAGTCAACTCTGGAGCCCCACCTGCTTCTGCAACTGTAGCTCCTAGCCCTGGTCAAGAAGTCAACTTTGAAGCCCACCCAACTAAACAGATTGTTTGCCATTTTTATTACCTATTCTGAATAAATTTTACTAAATACAAACTTGTATTAATATTTAATTTTCTTTTTCAGTGAGTTGCCTTCAATTCGTATCGTCTCCTCTCCAAAAACAGTTTCACTTCTGTCTATGAGACGCCCTCTCAATTGCGAGTTGTAAACATGTTTTCCATCTCATCAACACATTTTTTGACAAACATGGAGGCCTAAATTCCTATCGTATTAACTACTCATTTTCGCTTGGAAATTGTTCATTGCTTCTAATTCCGAGTGAGTATTTTATTTATATATCGTATTTATAGATAATGTAACATTGTTTTTATTGTTAATTTATCTCCAAATTATTTATTGAAATAATAATATCTTTATATTTGGATCCAAATATATATATGAATGTTGTAAAAACACTATTTTTAACAAACGTATACTTTTTTTAAAATATTGTTATAAAAGGGAATATAGATAGAGTTGATAATATATACTACATTTGGTTTACAGATATCCTATGCCTTCCGATATGCATTGTTTTGTTGATAAGCTGTTTCTGCGATACCCAGGCTTGCGAGATATTATTGGTGGCAAAACAAGATAAAGTATCTTCGTCAAAATATGACTACTGAATCAAAGCCATTTATCAGAAAACGACTGTGAGATTCGATTTAAAATATTTGAGTTTGAGTCTTGGAAGCTTCGGTATTCGAAGTATAAAGTTTTAATACCTGCTAAATATAATAATGTATTTTTTTATGTATTTACTGTTATTATTATATTAATTGTTATTTTAAAATACTTAACATTACGTAATACATATTTAATTCCTGATCCTGATAATATGATAGATAACTGAACTATTTGTTAACCTTATATGTACGTATAGATCATTAAACTATACTACATGTATAATGCTGCACTTTTATGTTGAACTTTCATAGAAAAATGAAAGTTTGCTGTTTTACAATCGGATTTTCAAACTGAAGACTGTGAAGACAAATCAAGCTATGAGAAGCACCTTCTTAGTTTGGACCAATAATTGCAACGTCTTTATATGTTTTGTCACAACTTTTCGGAACTGTTGACATCGATGATTTGTACATATGATTATATATCCTTTTATATATATCACATTAATATTCATATTTATATTACACATAGTTTCCCTTATATATTATATGATCTTAGCACCTAATTAAATAATTATCTAGTTTTATTTGTATTTTTAAAATTATTTCGTATAATATCAATTACATTCAAATAACAGAGCATACACAAACATTGGTGTAAATTTTAATGCGATATATATTTTGCACCTAGACGATGTAAAATCACACGAAATAGGTGTGTAACATTTTTCGCACTAGCACGATCAAAATACAACCGGTTTGGTGTAATCAACCAATCCGGTGCGATATTGAACTAGCTAGTGCGAAAAACGTTACACACCTTTTTAGTGTAATTTAAACTGTTTTATTTGCAGTGTAACGTTTCATATTTAGTTTGCTCGCAGATAATAAAGGGGAGTGCCCTTCAAAACAAGAAAGATAGGGCCCCTTTAGAAAAAAACCAGAATGTAGCGGCCCCTTCAAGAATAAGAAAGAAGCTCTGTTTGAGTTGGTAGGGTCTTGTCTAAGTAGAGACTAATCCCATTAAAAATACTGGCGATGGACCTGATACTATGCTATATTATACTATAATATACTTTGCATGAGTTGGAACATTCTGTTTTCAACGTAATATCGTTTCAAGTCGTGATGGTTTGTCGCAATGACGGTCCTTGCATGTTTCGATGTCTCATGCAATCTTTGCTTCAATCTCATCGTGTCGTTTTTATGTCTTTGAAAGTTAATTTTCAAGAAAAGAAAGTGGCGCTTTGAGCGATAAAAACGTATTATTATTGGAACTAATATATTAAATATGTTTATATTTGCTTTATCTCAAAAGTATACTAATTTAATGTTTTGTCACACTGCAGTGGCATTAAAAAAAGTATATCTAGATAGAAAAGGGGTATACTTGACTAAAACCGAACCACAAAACTGCCAATGCCAGATGCCTTAAACAGAAAACAGACTACTATCAACACGATTTATGTGTTAAATAATATGTTAGACTTATTAGCATTAAGTATACGGTATATAGACTGTTATCTGCTTTATATTTTGTTGATGAAACATTTTATCTACAAACAAATTGAATTTTAAATCTAAATAAAGTGCAATTTTAAACCGATTTAAACCAAATTTAAACCATTTTTAACCAAATTAAACCAAATTTAAACCGAATATAAATCTGAAATGGTATGACAATGTGTATCAAGCCTATTTGATTGTATTTCATCAATATAATAGAAAGGTGACATTTTGTAGATTAAAGGTTTTATCAAAGGGGGTTTGTTGACTTTCGCAGCCACTGAGCGAAGTGGTGTTGCCACGTGCTATCTGTGTGCGCTATGTCTTGAGGCGGGAGAGCAGAGCGCGAGCCGAGGCCAAGTGCCAGTCGTGGCGGCCTTGCGAGCTGGTCAAGTACGGCGTGAAGCAACATGTGGCCCAGTGGCCCCCCGATTACGAGGTGGAGACGGTTGCCGAGTGGCTCAGGAAGATGACCTGTAGGACTATGCCCCAAGACACCGTGTAGGGGAGATCTGAGTAAGGCGGCGGGGAAGAACGGCTCGACTAGTCGACTGGCCAAATAAATGCGAGGACATTTCGGCTGGTGAGAATTATTATTACACTAATAATTACATTAATAATTAGTAACGTTGATTCATGCGTTAGAAGTGTTTATTTTACGTATATATGCGATAAATGCAGGTTATAGGTTGATAAATTCGAGTTGTTTAAAAGGAACAAATCTAAATTAGCAAGCTACTAAAAGACGATGTTACTCTATATTTGGAAATTGAATACGTATATATTTATTAAAACTATTTGAATGGCCTCTATATATTATGTAAACGCATTTTTGTTTATTTGAACATTTGATTTATTTTAGTTACACCCAAGAAATATTAAAATAAACGTATATTTAAATACATAACAATACCTTGTATAAACAGGAAATTACTAACTTGTCATGTCACTTATTACATTTGGAGAATGTATACGCTCACTTGTCGGGTCCCAACATATCTCTTTATAGCCAAATATGGCTCTATAAAGCTCTCTTTAGTTACATTTATACCTGGTTATAATAATAACCACATTATGAACCTGGCAACTAAGTTTAACAGATTAGCGCTAACTTTGATCATATTCGCTGTCTCCTACTACCAGATTGTTTTCCCTCTCTCTCTCTCTGCGTTATTTTAGTGGTTAATATAAATATATTTAAACCCAACACATGTATCAAATAAATAATGATTGATCCATGTCGACTCCCAGTTTGTCATGGAGATGGGCGACCCACTCTCGCTGCTCTACGAGGAGTGATACATCTACTTCCCGAAGAACCTTCTCTCCGACATCTGCGGGATCCTGGGCTTTTATCTGGGAGTGAGTCTGCTCACCCTCTGCGAACTGGTCGAACTCGCGGCTACTCTCCTCCACTCCTGCCGACACCGCAACGCAACAGATCAGCCGCGGGTCGGATCAACAGATCAAAAATACAGTGAATCAACGGATCATCAGGATACAGTTCCCCTCGAGGAAGCTGCGCAAACATTTGACAAATTGTATCGTGCGTAATGATACGTTTCCTACGAATTATATTTGCGGCTGTGGAAGTATTCCTTATCCATTTATTTTAAGCGATTTAATTTTGTACCACTGATGTGTAGTCTATTCTTTTTTTGTGATTATTTTAAAAGAGTTTTCGAAAACATAGTTAAACCGTTCTACTTTATTACAATATTGGACTTAAAGGTTTATATTTCCAAGTTATATATTATATCACCTTGGCGTGGCTCGAAATTTATAAATTGGATTGTAAACTTAACAGTCTTACTGCTCGAACCCTGCTAGCGGTTCATAATATTTAATATGTTTTATTTTGACTATATAATAATTAATATGCACCCATTTCTTATAACAGGTATGTTCAATAACAAACTTTTCCCCGAATGTCATTTTTCGCTGAGATAAAGGTTTATATGAATATTTCAAGCTTCTGAATATAACTGCTTATAATTTGCGAGTATGGTATATAAGCAATTTCGTTGAATATAATATTAGTTTATGAATAATTCTTCTTCCAAGGATACAAGTCACCATTATATTTCTCCCAAATAGTAACTAAATAAAACCGCGCAAAAATAGGTCCACACACGTCTTCATGATTTGTCAATGCGATGGACCAATTAGAATTACCGCCGGTCTGAAAGTATAAATACAGTATTAAACTCAATATTATTCATTTAATTTTAATGGCATAGCATAATTGTTACTATACAAATGTTTATAAAAATTCACCTGAAAATTAAGTTACACAATATTAATTAACATTAGCTATAACAATATCATCTTTCCGCGATTATCGGCTGGTCCCGGTGGTATTCCGAATTAAGTCCACGAATCGAAATAGTTTGGTAATATTGAAATACAGAGTTTCATTTTATTATAAATATATTAAATTTTGCCCGTTGATTCGGGCGTGTGTTTGCAGCTTCCGTAGACGTAGTAGTTTCTGCGAGACAGAGAATAATATAGTAAATACACATATATTATATACGTTTTTAAAATCGTTATAATTATCGAAAACTATTTTATCTGTTTGCAACCAAATAAAAAGTTTCCCGTCTCCATAATATACATTTACTAAAAGGGGGACTATAATTATGTTATCTTCATTTCATATTCAAAGATCCCAAATTTAAATATAATATTGGGGTTCTTATTGCAGAAGACAATCCAGTTATGTATGATTAATTAACCGACCCCCTATATAATTAATACATAAGGATAAAAAGCCATCTATACATGTATATTATAACTACTAGAGTGTGTCATGTAGTTCTACTAAATGGTATCAAATTCAGTCTAAAGAAGACCTTAATGAGAAGATATGTGCCCTTAAATGGAGAAGTAGCATCTAAAAAAATTGATACGAGTACAATGTTAGAAAAAAAAGTTTCAGCAAAGGTTTTGAAAGGATTCTTGTGTTGGGTCAACACATAACTATTTAAGCTCTTCAAAAGCCCCTTTGCTCATTGACGAAGACCCCTTTAATTTAGTTAAAGAAAAGCATATTTCGAATAGTGTATCAGAGATGTACTTTATAATCAGACAATCATATATGAGAAGTGAAATTAGCTAATTCATATTGGATAACAAAGAAATAATGACCTGTACACAATAATGTCCTGTACACGATAATGACCTGTACACAATAATGACCTGTACACAATAATGACATGTACACAAGAATGACATGTACACAATAATAATCTGTTTATAATATGTTAAATGAAGCATGTTGGTATTATACAAATATTATATGTATATGCAAATATATGCTAACAGAGTAAGTTATACTCCGTTTCGCCAGATAATATAGAACTATTCTACAACATGTGAAGTGTTTATTTTAATGCTATTATTAATGTGTTCTTATTTTACTATATTTAGCATTACGAATTGATACTGTTTTACATTTATTGATTATATAATGTTAATGATAAATAAATATGGAAGTATTCCATCTGTGTCAATTACAATTAATTTATTTCGATATGATTTTTGCGAACATCAGTAAAACTTAGATGCAGCACTTGCCTCATATTTTGATAACCAAACATGTTTTACTAAAAATCAACTAATAATTAAATAGAGAGTCACTTGATTAACCAATACTTGTATTTAGACCACCACACGCAATGCTTATAAAAAGATGATTTTTAACCACATTTACATCTATCCGACCAAATCAACACTAAACTCTACAAACACGCACTCAAATTCACTGACAAATCCTTCGTCACAGAAACTATACAAACTCTGCCCTCCAACTTTATCCTCGGCAACCACAACTCTCTCTATCAACAAAACGGTACGCCGCCAACCCTGTACAATGTGAACCTTTGAGTTGTGCGAGAGAAATGAGCTCTTTTGGCCAAACTTACGTTTAGCCCTTCCTCCATACTTTCTTTAAACACCTCCTTGGTTCTTTGGTGCGCAATTGGCGGGTCTCTGACGCTCTTTTGATGGCAGCCGCGAAGCTCCCCCAAGTTCGGCACCCTCCTCGTTTGTGGCAGGTTTAACCTGCGCATCTGTGAATTCGTTGCCCACGGGTCCGTAGTGGGCCCTCATTTTGGGGAAAGTCAGGGACTCAGACACGGTCCACGAGCGTTCTTGCCTCGTCTCGTGTACACCGTCGTACCGGCGTGGGCGTTGGCGTGCCTCCGGATTGCCATCACTGTGAGGAGAACGAGGAAACCCTGGAGCACTGGCTACAGGTTTGGATTTCTCGCCTTGATCTGCGTCTGAGCGCGTTCGGGATGGGTATTCCCCTTCTGTCGGTGCTTACAAAGAAGATCCCGTGGCGGTGGCTTCGTATCTGCGGGGCTTCGGTTCCTCTGACGTGGGTACCACCTTCAAATCAAAATAAAAAACAGCAACAACAAGCACCACCACCGTTCCCGGTCCCCTGTCCACGTGTCTGGGAAACACAAACGCGGCCTGTCCCGCACCGTAGCCAAGAACTCGGCCTTTCTCCGGCGCAGCATCTGGCTTCTCGTGGTTGCCAACAGAAAAATAAAAATAAAGTGTTGATTTTTTCATATTGTATCTAAATATGGGAAATCAATACTAGGGCGCCTATATTTTGGCAATCTATATATTGTAGTTTTACTAAGGCATATCATATGTATGGCTACCTTCCTCAATCGTATTTTATACTTTATATTTGCATGTATAACTTTTGAATGGATAAACTAACAGAGCTAACCTGAGTTTTGTATGAAGCCTCTCATGGATCAGTTTTCAGGCTAAACACAATCTATATAAAACGTTTCCCAAATATAGAAAAGTAAACCTACAATTTCCAAAACTGGTTAATATTTTAAAATCTGGAATATCTTAATATGCTATTAATTAACGTCAATTAAGGTAGTCTGAGTAATCTAAGGCTGAATGTGTCTGTCAGGGTATCGTCATATGGAGGCGTGGGTTTAAAAAAAACACAATATAATTTATAAAAATGCATATTTACACATTTATGTATCAATTCCTTCAATATATGCTATATTACAATCCTAAAAACACAAGGTTAGATGTTTTAGGCTAAGTTGAACTTTCTGACAATATGTTCCTTTATAGACAGCTTGTATATTACTATGTATTTTCTTTCCACTAGGACTGACAATCCAATCTTATTCTCCTGGTACCAAACATATCGCAATGTGGTCTATCACAAGGCCCTATACAGCACAAATACATAATATCTTGATGTTTGTGTTTACCAATTTAAATAGAAAAGTTAAAGTAAGCATTGGAGATTAATCTTGAAAGAAAGCCAGATTCTACATTTAAAATAATATATATGGTTATTTTCCCGGAAGAATATAATATGTAATATAATAATTTTTATGTCAATATTTTTATTTATAATGAGTTTTAAACATATAAACGATAAAAATAGAAAATATAGTTTATTTGAGAATATTATAAGACTTTGACAATTTCATAGCATGAATTTTCTTTGTAAAAGTTAATATTAGATTGCCTTAACTGCATAAAAGCATTGGAAGTGTATTCCTGTTTGTTTTATAAATGAATTGTTTTTATAAATTGTTTTAAATAAATTGTTTTTTAAATGAATCACTCTTAAAAAAACTGGTAGAAACTAGAAAATTTGAAGTGTTAACACAATTTACAAATTATCGGGTGATAGAAAATGTTGGTTAACACAATATTCATGAAATATATATCGATATAAAGCATTCCAATACATAATTACGTTATAATAACAATTAAAACTAGTATATTGAACAAAAATCATTCATATACATATTTGCTATGGTTCAAAAATAATCTAAACTGCAAGAACATTTATTACGCTAAATTGCTTTAGACTCTATATTTATAACAAGAAACACAATTTTTAACAAAAGCAAACAGAAAAGCAGTAAAAAAACTACAAACAATTCATTAAACAAAATCAATGACTAAATAATATGTCCTATCCCATAGCCTCTATAATAATCAAACATCTCAAAAACCAAAATTTGATTAACTTTCATTTGGTTTTAAATTGTAATAAATAAATAAACAAACCATAAAAGGTTCATGCTTATTGTATTAACGTTTAAAACGTATATAGAGCTTGAGTATTCACACCTTAGCATGGGGGGTTCCAAATGCTATATCCCTATAAAATAGGGACACTTTCCACGTTATGAGTCGTTTTCTACATTAAAATACAATTCAACCAAGCGAATGTCAGCACTGTCTCTTGATGACTGTCAACTTAACAACATGACTATAATCGATGTTAATTGTTCATTAATACATTAATAACAATAATTGTTGACGTTCTTTCCAAGATAGCTCTCTCTACAATTTTTAAAAATCTAGTTAACATTATCCATTATATTTTTCTATCCCTCACTCTTCCCTTCCGGCAGCTGCCCTCCTCCCAGTGGACTTCCCAATGCCTACCCTACAGCATCAGGACCCCCCAGGTCCTAACGGGTGGTTAACTATGCTGTTGTTTAATTTTTGTATATTTTTAAGTGTGTGGATGATATAGTTGTATTAATATTAACGTTTCATAATTAGTTTGCTCGCAGATAATAAAGAGGAGTGCCCTTCAGGACAAGGAAGAAAGGGCCCCTTTAGAAAAACAAGAATGTAGCGCCCCTTTACAAATATAAAAGGGCTTTGTTTGAGTTGGTGAGGCCTTCTCCAAGTAGGGGCCTAATCCTTTGAAAAATGCTGACGATGGACCTGATACTATGCTATATATATACTATAATATACTTTGCATGAGTTGGAACATTTTGTTTTCAACGTAATATCGTTTTAAATCGTGACGGTTTGTCGCAGTGACGGTACTTGCATGTTTCGATGTCGCATGTTGCTTCAATCTCATCGTGCCGTGTTTATGTCTTTGAAAGTTGATTTCAAAAGTATTCTAATATAGTGTTTTATCACACAGTTGTGGTATTAAAATGTGTATGTAGATAGAAAAGGGTATAGCTTGACTAAAACCGCACCACAAAGCTCAATTCGGATTCAGAAAACTGCCGGTGCCAGATGCCTTAAAAAAAACACACAATACTATTAATGCGATTTATGTATATATTAAATAATTTGTTAGACTTATTAGAATTAAGTTTACGGTATATAAACTGTTATCTGCTTTATATTCCGTATGATGAAACATTCTTTCTACAGATAAATTGAAATATAAATCTAAATAAGGTGCAATTTTAAACCTAATTTAAATCTTAAATTATATGACAATGTGTATCAAGCCTATTTGATTGTATTTCATCAATACAATAGAAAGCTGACATTTTGTAGTTAGAAGGTGTTATCATAGGGGTGATGTCTTGTCTGTTAACAGTCGCTGAGGAAAGTGCTGTTGCCGCGTGCTATCTGTGTGCGCTATGTCTTGAGGCGGGAGAGCAGAGCGCGGGCCGAGGCCAAGTGCCAGTCGTGGCGACCCTGCGAGCTGGTCAAATACGGCGTGAAGCAACATGTGGCCCAATGGCCCCTCGATGACAAGGTGGAGACGGTGGCCGAGTGGCTCAGGAAGATGACCAGTATGACTATGCCGCAGAACACCCTGCAGGGGGATCTGAGAGAGGCGACAGGGAAGAATGGCTTGACTAGTCGACTGGCCAAATATCTGCGCGGAAATTTCGGCCGGGTGAGAATTATTAAAATATAATTATTAACGTTGATTCACGCGTTAAAAGTGTTTATTTTACGTATATATGCGATAAATGCACGTTATAGGTTGTTAAATTCGAGTTGTTTAATAAGGAACATATCTAAATTAGCAAGCTATTAATAAACGATTTTACTCTATATTTGGAAATTGAATACGTATCTATTTATTAAAACTATTTGAATGGTCTCTATATATTATGTAAATGTATTTTTGTTTATTTTAACAATTAATTTATTTCAATTACAACCAAGAAATATTACTATAAACTTATATTTTAATACATTAAAAGATATCGTATGGAACGGAAATTACCATAACTTGTCATGTCACTTATTACATTTGGAGAATGTATACATTCACTGGCCGGGTCCCAAAAATAGTTGTTTATAGCCATATATGGCTCTAGGAAGCTATTTTTAGTTACATTTATACCTGGTTATAGTGGTCGGGTTCAGAAAGTGGTTATTATTATAATTGATTAGTTGTTATTATTTAACATATAAGCGTTAACTTAGATCATATTCGCAGTCACTACCACACTTTTTTCTCTCTCTCTCTCCGTTATTTTATTTGATAATATATATATATGCATATATTTAACTCCAAAAAATATATCAAATAAATAAGTATCGATCCATGTTGACGCCCAGTTTGTCATGGAGATGGGCAACCCACTCTCGCTGCTCTACGAGGAGTCATACACCTACTTCCTCAAGAACCTTCTCTCCGACATCGGCGGAATCCTGAGCTTCTATCTTGGCGTGAGTCTGCTCACCCTCTGTGAACTGATCGAACTTGCGGCTACTCTCCTCCTCTCCTGCCGACACCGCAACACAACAGATCAGCCGCGGGTGGGATTAGCGAATCAACAAGACGTTGAATCAGCGGGATCATCAGGAGAAAATTCTCCTGGAGGAAGCTGCGTAAACATTTGAAAAATTCTAGCATGCGTAATGATACGTTTCCTACGAATTGTCTGCACCATTGCAAATATTCTATATCCATTCATTTTAAGAGATTTCAATTTTTGTTCTGCTGTGCAGTCTATTATTATCTATGGTTGTTTTAAATAAGTTTTCGAAAAAATGTTTAATCATTCTTCTTTTATTACGAAGTTCTAACTTATAAGTTTCTATTCCAAAGGTATAGTGGAACTTTAACTTGAGTCATTGGATGTGAACTTATCTGTCTTACTGCTCGAACAGTTGCTAGCTGTTAATAATATGTAATAACTTTTATT
>JAYRBW010035671.1:0-32906 GCA_036023295.1 Invenusta paracnida | reverse complement strand
TTAATTGAGGTATAGAATCTGTTAAAGAGGTAAAGTTTCAGTTAAAAAGTAGTATACTATAAAATCGTTAAAGGATACAATCAATATAATTTTATGAGAAATACCTCTGTATTTCCCATAAAATTATGATTGCATCCTTTAACCTTTACATATACAATACATTAAATCATTTAAAATATACAGACATGAAAAGAGAAGTTTTCTTAATTTCTTCTAAATACAAAAGAAAAAATATATATATTTTTTATACTTTTAAAATTTTACAGATTCGGAAAATATGTATCCATTTGTATAAATTTGTACTATTTATGTTTATTATGCAAGTGTCACTAAAAGGATTTATATCAGAATATTGCTGTGTCTATTGTCGTAATCGAATACGACTTTCAAGCATCCTTGAAAGTATTCTCTAATTATGAAACTCAATTTTGTATTACGAACAAATTTTGAAATACAGTTTCGTAGTTTGAATAATTATAGTTTTATAATTTTCGCATAAAAGGCGTTAAATTAGTGGAATCGGCAAATAAGTCAGTCAACTTAGCTTATCTATGTCAGAAATAGTCCCCTTAAGTGACAAAAAACAAATTTATATTAGCAAGATTGTTATTTTCTAATTTTGACACAAAGTCGGTAACCCTGGCTCAGTAAAACACATCTTGTAACTTGCACTATTGAGGCAAATATAACTCGACAAGACGCCTGATGGTCATATTCTTTGGTATGCGCTCGAAGATCTCATCCCTTCCTTCCTTCCTTCATTAGAGCTGCCTATACATTATATTACAGTCGATCACATCACCATCATGGCCCCTGTGGGAAACGAGGAATGTCCCAGTTGTGCATTAATTAATTATGTCTTTCTAGTTTCGAAGCCAAACTTATATGATAGAAGAAGCAATTCAACTCCGATGATACAATCGCGTTTGCTCTCCTCAGAAATACATGAATCACTTCCAGCTTTTGAACTTTAGATGTGGTATATCTATTTGTATTTATTAAGCAGGTAATTCGGAGGGGGGGGAGCCATTAGTTATTCCTGATCCTATTTGTAATTGCTCCATTGGAATATTTTTCCTCCTCTATACATCATTCCTTCCTTCAGTCTAACCATGTTTTTCGAACCACTAGTTTCTTTTACTCAAATTATCAGCATTTTGTTTATGTCTACACTAATTTTTTGGATTTACCCGTATATATGTATGTATATCGATTTTATATTATTTTGAAGGGAAGTTTGCGAGGATCGTTTTATACTTTCGCGAATGAATCCCGTATATACCTCAAGATCACTTGAAATTCATATTAGTCTGGTTTACTTTGCGTTCTTATACTTACTTTTGTGTACTCTGGATCGTGAGAATATATCTATATACACATGTGTGGTAGTAATATGAGCTTTGAAAACTGGTAAGGTATATGATATTTCCAGTGCAATGGCCTTTTGCTATCTTTCCTGACTTTGTTTGGTTTTTCATAATGTTGTACTCACGATTGAAATTAGACGAAATAAGTTAATTGTAAACTGTATTGCTTAAACCATGTAAACTCAAGCCATGAATATATAGAATAGAATAATATGTAATGACTTCTACTAATAAATTCATCAGCTTTAAACTGTCTGACGTTTCTAAAGACAAGTCTGTACGCTTTTGTCAATTATCTTGCAGGGCAAATATTCTCCGCTTCGCTTACGACAAACGATGTTTCAATATCCACGTCCCTTTGCGCGATGTAAGTTGACTTACTACATCGTCTTCTGTACTTTCTGTATATATTGCTTGGTCAACCTTTTATCAGTCTATTATTATTATTTTATAACTGAACAAATTCCCTTTACTACTTTGAAACTTGCTCGCTTTTGGATTAGATGCAAGAAAGAGGAATCTTTTTATTCCCCCGACTTATCGCTCTGAAAGACAGTATTATCCAGTTCTTATCTTATCTTCCCTTCCCTCAATTCCCCGTATCTTACCTTTCCTTCCCTTATCTTCCCTTACTTTACCTTACCTTTCCTTACTTTACCTTACTTTACCTTCCCTTACCTTTCTTTCTCTTATCTTACCTTACTTTACCTTACCTTTCCTTACCTTTCTTTTATTTTTCCTTACCTTTCCTTCTCTGATTTTTCATTTCCTTACTTTACCTTACCTTCCCTTATCTTTCTTTACTTTACCTTCCCTTACCTTTCCTTCCCTTATCTTACCTTACTTTCCCTTACCTTTCCTTCTCTTACTTTCACTTACCTTACTTCCCTTCTCACAGTTTCTCCTTCGTACCTCACCCTGTATGAATAAACTATAAATGAACATTTATCTTTTTCTCTCCTAAAGGCAGCTTTGTCCCGGTCGATAACAATATAGCCAAATTTGTATTCTCTTTTTCCTTCGCTCTCATTCCCTGTCTCTCTCTCTCTCTCTCCCTCTCTCTCTCTCTCTCTCTCTCTCTCTCTCTCTCTCTCTCTGCCTACCACGAATAAAGCTTTATTTCATTAAGAATTAATCTAGTGGTCGACATGCACGATTGCTCTCATGTCATTCTTATTAATCCGTCCAAATTGAGATATTGGATTATTCAGTACTCCTTTATAAACTAATATAGGTAATGTTTTGCTATTACAGTTTTGTTGTTTTTTATAATTTCATTGCATATATTAATACAGGTAACCTTTGTACATTCTCACATGAAATAATTAATATAGTAAGTAATCATAAGTCTTAAATATGTAAGAATATTCCTGCAGAATCACTGCATTATTTAATAATTTACTGACAATACCCGGATTAACCGAAAACATATATTGATGATTTAAAAGAATTCTACGATTAAGATTTATACCAGTTAGAGTTTACAATATTTTCTTTTTATTAAAAAAGTGTGTATATATATATATAACATATTTAAGTTTTATTTTGTTTTACTTGTTAAATATGAGCAACATAGTGACATAACATCAACCGAAACATGTGAAGATAAAGATCATAAATAAATGTCATATTTAATCAATAATTTGTTTCTAGTTGTTATCCTTCTTCCTAGCTGACAGAAGGCAATGCCTCAGTCTATCTGCCTCTATCACTAAATAGTCTTGTCTGATTGAGATATGAATCTTGCTCTATGTTCTCTTTATTCTGCCCAATATATGCCTAAACCTATATTTGATCTTCCTCATGTGAGCTCACTCTGTGTTTCATATAATACAGAACACTACTATTCGCAAGGTTTGTCTGTTGCATATATTATCAACATGTTGCAAGTTTGTTTTTATTGTTTTTCATTCTTTTATTTACAAGTTGCATTATGTACATAATCATAGAGTCTTATATAGATGATCACTCGTTACTCCAAAGTGTCTTTCGATCTGATAAACTGATTTAGCTCAACATGCACAATGCTGCATTAAACATGTTGTTATTAAATTTTCACTTTAAATAATAACAAGTCAGTATATCATCCAGCAGTCGTCTCCCCTTTTTCTATATTTGTTGTGACATTATAATAATTGGAAAATGAATCAATACATTACTTGCCTTTTAGGAGTTTTGACTGTGACTGTTTTGCTTATATTATCTTGCTTATTATATATTCAAATCCACACATTTTCTACACCTGATATTTTAGTAACATCACAATATGCTTGTGTTGTTAGAGTAACATTATTGTATCAGAATAATGTTTTACGCTATATATTCCAGTTTGGAGGGGGTGGGGTGGTTGTTGAAAGAAATTATTACACTTTTGAGACAGCCTAGATTGTGGGCGTTTTACGAAAATATTGTTCTTTAAAACAGGCTAAACATACTTTTTACATCTTCGTGTACTGATGTATCATTATATTATCTTGAATTCGTTTCTAATAATAAACACGGGTTACAAGCATATGTTTAAACAGGAATTTTTAGTCTCTGAGGCTATATTTCGTACTATCAATAACTTTGAAACTGTTTATATATATTTTTTCAATATAAGAAACATACAGACTAGACTGTACATATTTAATGCAATTGTGTCACTTTTGCAGACGATTCTGATAGATGTAGCGTCCTTCATGGTTTGTATATATTAAATTTGGAATTATGGTGTAACCCTCGGTTTTAATCTTTCTTTTCCCTTTCTTTCCTTTCCTTTCCTTTCCTCGATATATATTTAGCTTCTAATAAACATTCTCGGACAAATAAATAGCTCAGAGGAATAATTGAACTGCATGCGGGGTGTTTGTCTTCCCCCCCCCCCCATACATATCTTTTCTAAAAATATAAATGTTTCGGTTAACTGCTCTGTTTCTGCCGCAAAATAACTAACGTCTACTTTTCAATAGAATGCCTTTCTTCATTGCCGCCTTTCGATGTATACCCACCTTAATGTCATGCTTATATCGCAGATTAACTAGTTTCAGGAAAGTATTTTAAATCTCTTTATGTTGATATGTTGATTAACTATAATTGAAATTAGTTTAAACAAATGAAACTGTAGCTATTTTACAACACATCCGTTGTGATTTGGAAGGAATGTTGATTCAAATTTTGTTAAAAGGGTGTATTTTAAGTTTCTCTAACGCGACTAAATGAATGTATGCCAGTGGATAGTGCTATCTTACTTGTCTGTTTAATTAACCCTCACTCATGTATGCATCTTTAGTTACTGTTTCATGTTCTGTCTGTCTTTTAGATATATATGCACATGTATACTTGTATAAAATACTGTCTCACATTGAAATATCTGCTAACTATTATTAAACTGTTTTATATATTTGGTGTTGTTTATTTTTTCTCATCATTCCCACCGATATTGTACTTTTTTTTCTTGACTAAAGAAATTTCTTCTTAAAGAATTTACTATAACGGTAAAATATCTACCGTGTCAACTTGTATGATACTAATAAATGAAAGACTTTTTTAGAAAAAGTTATCAATGTCATTATTATATAATTTTTTGGTGCTCTATATTAAATCTGTTTTCCTTTTTTAATCGTGCAAAGAAGCTTGGTTTTTATGGATCGTGTGTATATTAGATTGTAAATTCTCATTGTCTACGCACATTTTACAGGCGAATGTCTATTATAATACGTATTATATTCTTTTTCTAAAAGCTCTCAGGTTTTCGTGATATTTCTAACTCAACTGTTCATATTATTTACGCCTAAATTTTCCCGTAAACTTGAAAGCATATATTATGTAGGTTTTGTAATAATAATATATCGATTCGTGTTATTGCAAGTATTCAAGTATTGCTTTTACACATATCCCAATTTACTGAAATGTACAGATGTTTTTATATCTGTCTCACTTGCAATACTAAAAGCACTTATATCTTTGTAAATGGCTGTTTACAGCCTTTACTTTAATGAAAAGAGTCATTAATAATTCTTACGCAGGCACCCTTCCTATATATCTATCATGCTATATTGTATGATACTACATTTTTGTCTTTTTTACGCAGAAAACATCGAGACTAAGAAAAGTAAAGTTTTGTTTTGTTTTCTATAATTAGCTTCTGTCAATATTACTGGGTTTGTTAGTTGGTTTATTTTTTAGATATTGCTTGTGCATAACTAGAATACATGGATATATTTAGTTCATATTATTTCATATTTATTATTAGGACATGTTAAGTGGACTTTTGTACCCACAGATATAGTATCCTGTTGCTATCTTTATTTCTATGTGAATTGTTTTATGCTCGAGTCATCAACCCTATATCCGTGGTCCATAAATACTCCAATTAGTCTTGTTTTAATAACAGAAAGCGGGAAGAAACCTATTTTTCTTTGCTCCCTGTAGTTCCGGTGATAATTAACTGTCAATTTATACATGTGCTATGAACATCTTTGGTTTCGGTACCGCTTGTTCTAATTTAACAACTAATCAACATCAACGTTCGTATTAATATATTTCCCTGTGTGATCTATGAGATTTAAAACTTGTCATTAACTCAGTAATAAACATTTACATATTTTTAAGCATACAAATAAATAAACCTATTGGTGACTTCTAATAACAGTAAGAAATGATAAACATGCACTAAAGCGGGAAATGAGACTGTTTTATTGCAAGATTTAATACGAACTAAATTGTCCACAGGTTATTGATTATTTTTAAATTACATGTTAACTATGATCGTTGTAAAGTAATAATCTTTCCCCGAAATGCATAATTATATTTATCTTATTTACTTAAGATAGTAAATTCTTGGTGACTGCAAAATAATGTTACATTAACAATAAAACCACAAATTGTATCTTTAATTTGATCAAACGAATACTTACTTCATTCCCATTTTAAGTTTTGCATTTGTTTTTTCTTTCACATGTGTTTATAATTTGACTTATTTTCTAAAGTTATATTGGAAAATTTTTGGGCTATATCCGACCTTGGTGCTTCTGAAAATTAAATTTGGCGATAAATTTGATGATTTGAAGTTCGATATCGATTGAATGTCGTATTAATTATTGTATTGACACATTTTATACAAACTGCCACCATATTATACGAACACCATAAATAGCAAATTAAGTCAATTATTATCATAGATTCCGACTTCTTCTCATTAACGAGGGTTTTTTATTGTATATTTTTGACTTCCATCAAAACATCAAATGCACGATTTTTAAATTGAGATTCTGGCCTGGAGATCGCTACTCCCTACTACTAAAGCTTCTTGTTCTTGCTTCTCAGAACAAGAAACACGTTCTCTCCTTCAAATGCGAATCGAAAGCGGCAGCCGAAGCCCTCTGGAAACTGGCGGTAGATCGGCAGTACTTCTTCTCGTAAGCTTGTCTCGCATTGTTCTTGGTTTGGAGATCAAAATTGTATTTAAAAATAAAGAAAAAAAGTTTGCTTTTTAAAAAGGCGGTGAGATTAAAAAGCTGCATGCTAGTTTAGTTCAATCTCACTGCCTGAAGTACTAAGTATTGATTCTTTATCGTTGTGTCTATTTGAAATTGTAAATGGATAAATATGCGATAAATGACTCTAGTTATATTTTAACACGATTGTTATTTGCATTCATTCAAATATATTTACCTACCATACCTTTGCATTGCATTAAGTGCAATGAATTATTATTCTTATCTGTTCTTCTGACAGTTTGGACCGATCATCAGAAGCCAAAGTTGTCAAGTCTGGAGGGGGATTCTTCAAACGGAGTCACACCTTTATGTTCACGTGAGTTAACGTCTTGGTGTTTTGCAACTTATGTATACGCGGGAAGCATTTAGATGCAGTAATGGAAATAGATTTAAAGAATATAAAAGATTCTTTCCCTTTCCTAAGTGTATGTAAATGTCTTCTTTTCATCGTGTTTTTCTGTTTTTTAACACTGTTATTTTTTAACCTAATTAAAGAATTTGCCAATCTCCGCATACCCAAATGCCCGACGTGTTTCGCACCAGTGACCGAAACAGATAGAGGATCGAACCGAGATCCTCACAACCAAAAATAAATATGTTTCATCTCTTAAATTTTAAATGGTTTTCGTTATTTTCCTTTCTGGATTTGGCTCTGTAAGATTCTTAATAATCTACCAACAACAATAATAATACTAAAGTACATTGTTAGCCTTAGATACTAGACGGGTCTCTGTATCCACCCATGGATCAATAAACTCCAACCCTGTACCGCTAATTAATGAATCGACCTTCCAATCGTCTTCCAGCTCCACAGACTGTCTTCTTTCTGGTAAGAGAAGTCTCGCTCAGACTCCAAGGACACTTACGTCATCAAGTGGAACTCGAGATCTGACAAAGAATGCCAATACAGTATCACCCTCTCACTTGTCTTTCTACTTTCATATAACTACTGTCTTTGCTCATTTGCTGTGCGCGCGCTAACATTACATAATATGTATATACAACCTCGAAAACAAAAATGTTATTATTATTATTATACGAGCCCCTATTTTTCCTGACAAGTTGTCACAACAATGTCATGCTCCCCTTCTCCTACACCTGCCGTATTCCACTCGATTATAATCGATATAATTCTTTAACCTTGGGGGGAAGATACTCCCCTGTACTACTGCAGTTCCTCTAGCTGTACAGTATGATACCTTTCTTGTGAGGCTGCCATCAAGAGTTGTACCCCCCCCCCCCTTCCCCTTCTCCAGATGAGTCTCGTTATTGTTTACTAGCTGACTTGTGTCGAGTATCTAATCGTATTATCCTTCTATAGAAACTATACTGCAGATAAAACAAGGATTAGTTAATTATTTAGGAGGTAAATAAACCTCGACCAAAATATTGTGTTAAAATACGTGTTACTTCATTATTTTTCCCAGTTTATACTTAATTATGGTATTTAACAATTTTCGGTGATATCTTACTTTTAGTCGTTAATTAAAATCTAGCTTATTTTTAGATTTCTGCCAATTAAATTGCCAACTGAATTGCCTACGTTGCTAACATTCAAATTAACTGCACATAGATAGATGATTACTTTCTTCAGCTGTTGCTGTGTGATTTCGGTTTTTTAATTAACCCTTTTGTTTTCATTATTTATGTAGTCTGTTTATATATTATATGTGTGTAGTGCTTTTGAAATAATATTTCAACATCTGTTTACCATTTCTTTGTAGTGTCAACTGCCTATATAAATCCCTTCGTCATAAAATATCGTAAATATCTCTCATTAATATGATTTTGTGTGATGCTTTAAAATTATCGTCTACGAGTATAAATCAAGTGGAAGAAATGAATAGCTTTGAGACTAAAGCAGTCCTTAATTAATATATCAAAGTAGTACATATTTATAGTTTTGTTTCATAAGATATGTACAGTGAAAATAATCCCATAAAATCTCATCACAAAGTCATTTGGATTTAGAATTGTAATTATATAAAGCGAGATATTATGTAAATTTTTATTATCATCATATTATTTTATGACGTATGTATTTAATGAGAAAAGTATACCGTGGAATCTGTTACCTACCTTATTAATGGTTAATATATACATAATGATGCCTTTGACACCCGTCAGAAAAAGAGAAGGCATCTCTAATTTGAAATAAGGAAACCTCCTAGATGAATGTTCTCTTCTCGACGCGTGTGTCAACTTTTGGTCTCCATTTCAGAGGCCGCTGTCAAAAGGAGGTTCTGGACAAGAGTCTTACATTGAAGAACTCGCCACAGACAACTTTTACGCGGTCAGTAATTCTTCTTTCATTCGTCGGTTAAGTGGTGGGAATTGACGTTCCTTCGTGGTGGTTATCCTTCCTATGTGTCGGATAAGATTAAATAGTCAAAACTGACATTTCCTGAAAATACTTTTCTCTGTCTGATACAAATTGTAGAAATCCACAGAAGGATGTATTTGAGTTTTATAGCATCAACTAGATGATCTCTGACCTCCATTTACAGAGGATCGAGTCTCCGACGTCATCCACACACGCCACCAAGAGGGGGAGAACCATCCGCCAGCAAGTTCGCCACTTTCCCCCGACGATCTCGCAACACTGACGGTGACAATGTTGTCAATAGGATGCCGCTACCCTGTAAGTCCCGGCCCCAACCTATCCCCCATATCCACCATAGCATATGGCAACCTCAGGCCTTGGCAATAGTTTACCTACATAGATAGGGGAAATCCATCCTCGTCGCCTTAAGCTCACCATTATATCTCGGTTTTCAGGGTTGTAGCTAGTGAAAAGCGACTTTTTCAGCCTCGACTATATCGAAAAATACGCTTGACTTGTTATAATATGTGGCTTTATTGAGATCGCTTTGGTATTAATTAGTTAAACGTTTATGTATGACTGAATTTATGGCCATTTCGAAAGTTACCGCGTAAGCTACTAAGCTACTTGCCATCTAGCTAATAATTTATCGCATTTGTGGTTTCTAACTGCTTGGCTTAACATGCCGATCCCTCCTCCCTCATTTTTACTGTAAACAAATGGAGCGAACAAATTAAGCTTCCGTGTTTAACTGCATGCTAAGTTTCAAAACTCTACTTTGTTTGGAAAGACTGGTATTGATAGACTTAAGCAAAATCTGTTTACAATATTTAAAATAAAAATTTAGAACTTAAACTTTTACAGTAATGTTACAAAGTACTACTGTTTTATTTCATAAGTAGTAAGAGTTTCTATGTTTAATTTTTGCAAAAATGACATTCATTAGTATTTAAAATAACCATACAAAATGAACCATAAAATGAAAGAGATATTAAGAAATGGTGTATGCAAGTGGTAACATCTTGTAGTTTGTACTTTTAATATAATTTTTAAATGACGACTTTCAGACGAAGAAGAGACGGTGGTTCTATCGAGCACGCCTCTGACCCAAACTCCACGTCACACCGGAAAAACAGGTGGAGATAAGGAGACGGATAAAATGGAGGAGGTAGCGCCTCTACTGGTTCACACGAAGCAGCCAGAAGGCGGCCAACAGGTGGGTGTTGCAGAATACAGCTGTAGAGAAGAAACAGCAGTAGATGTGGTCCTGCTGGAAACGGACATTGAGATGGAGACTGCTACTAGCATGGACCAGGACGAGGAGATGGCGACTATGGCTTCTGAGATAGTGACTGATGTAGAAGACCAATCGCCACTAGAAGGTGTGAATGCCGAGCTAATGACTGGCCCAAAGCACCAATTAGTGGACCCAATAGAGTTGGAGGAAGCCTCCATTCCAGACGTCTTCGCTGGATGGATGGAGGAGCTCCTCCCACCTACCAGATCCTTCAACGATGATGAAGAGGTGGTTGGTAGTGGGGAAGCAAGCGCTCCTTCTGCTGACTCCCTTCAGACAGAGTTTGCCTCCTCTATGGAGCAGTTAGAGCATCCAGATCCTCAGAAGAAGGTGATAGAAGAGGCCTTCCCATTCGTGCATTTGTTTGTTTGGTGTTCCCCGGTTTGTTCGTCCTTCATTCAAGGCTCCTGGTTCGTTCACTTCTTCCGTATTCTGCTTGTTCTGTTGATTTCTTTTGATACGGGTTTTATTTTAGAAGCTTTTTCTTGACAACCAATTCAACTCTGGTAAGAGATACTAACTGCGTATAAGTTTACAAGACAGTAAGTATCGCTTATATCTTCCCAAAATGACTTTACCACATAGCGGAATATTTAAAGTTTACCAAATATGTCAATTGTTTTTATTAGCATTATTTCTCTGCCGGTTTCATCATTTCTGTTTAAAAGTGGATTATTGTTATCTACTAATATATTGTAACTAATTTACTTAAGAAATATATACCTTTGTAAAGCTGATATAAGTAGTGACAATTAAGTTGTCGGGTGCAAAATGACTATAGCCAAACGTTACCAATAATCATTGTAGCTCATAACTTACTTTAAAGTTCTTTATTAATAATCTTTTTAATAGTCATTGATCATTTTAATCATTTTAAAATTAATACTTTGATAATACTTCACTGAAATACAGGTTAAAAGGGGTCTACGCTTTAAACTGTGAAGACTTATTATATTAATCCTAAAAACAGGTTGTACTTAGAATTTTAGAAAAGAAAGATAAGTCAGGACCACTATTAAAAAAGTTTAAAGGGAAATTAATTAATTTAGTGTTATGGATCTATTTGTTATACAATATTTCAACATTATTGTCATCTGCGTTTAAAATGAACAAGAGATCTATTCAATTATATTTCTAGTAGATTGTAATCGATGAGTGGACAAACACTGCAGACGAGGTGTCTTTATGCTCCAAAATTTGACCTGTTTTCGGAACTAGACAGTTTATTGACGAGTTCGAATGGAAAATCACGTGTCTTTCAATTTGTTGGATAACTGGAACTAGACAAAAAGTCGAGATAACTAACTCAAAATGCCGACGACAAAGGTTCTATTTTCGTGTGCCCTTCAAAGGTAATAGAGTATACGCACTGTACAATCATTGAAATAGCCCTGAAGGGAGAAGTTACTTCTCTGGAACTAACTCTTGGGCATCTTTTCAAGGCTCATTATGAAAAGTGATGCCTTTCTAACCTTAAGCCTGTTGGCACCATCTTATTTAATTACTTTAAATAAACTTTAACATTTCATTTTTACAATGCATTTCTAAATTTCTGATTTAATGTGGAGTTGTAATGCCCATTGCGCCTGTTCATTCATTCATTCATTGAATCCATTCATACACTGGAATTATGGAGCATAATACATACTTTGTCTACTGTTTCCACTCGAATATTAGTGTATATTTTAAAAGCAACAATCCTCATTTGAGCTCTAGTTGTTAATAATTCCGGTCAATATTTTCTTCTCTAAACGATTCTAAGTTTTTCCCTGTTTCTTCATACTGTCTTTTTTAACTGTTTCGATACTTTAACGGAATTTTTAGTACCTATACTTGCCTTTTTGAAGCTATCTGTGAGAATACCTGCGACGCATTTATCGAAAGTAATCTTTTGAGTGAATTGTGATTATGCAGTCTTCTTGTGCTTTCTTGTCTAACCATGCGGTGTACCTCTGGATTCTAGGAGGACATGGAGGGCGCGATGGACGCCTTCGAGACAGCTCTACACGGCCACGACAGCGGTGGACAGTACCTCAGTCCCACACCAGACACCCGTTCTTACCCTCTACACAACGGTGGTACCCGCGAGCATCTCCAAGTGACCCAACGATTGAAGTCCTCGTCTGGAGCGACTACAGATGAGGATCAGGATGATCCCAACTTCTTGGACACACCCTCTCAAAACCTCAATGACGATGGAAATGGCGAGACACCACCAAAGCGGTGTCCCGAAGATGCGCCGGTGCCTCTGTGGAAGGCGGCAGTGGTGGCTCTGATTGCTGTCATGCTGCTCACTATCCTGGGTATTGTCCTGGTCTTCGAGGGAGAGATCCATTCCACCTTGATGCGCCGTGTGCGTTCACATCCTTACGTGGAGACCGTCTATGCGCAGATCTACCAGCCACTGCGTCAAACTGTAAGAGGTCTACTCCTTGGCAAACGACACTCTTCGTGACTCCACCTTTCTTTGTGTAGCTTCCTTCTACATTCCATGTTCCCCCTTCAATATGATTTGTTCTGTTTTGTCAGTAAGCTTCTAGTATGTAGTCATCTGCTTTGATGCCTCCCTCGCTCTCTCTCCCCCCTTGTTATTTACAGTAAAATGAGTAACCGTTTGAACTCGTGATGAATGAATAAAGGAATGATTTCAATGATAGGGACTCTATAATGGACATCTAAGTATATCCCTGTGTAAAAAAAACAAAGAAAACTTAGTAAGGGCTTACTAAGCGGTAGTTAGAACTCGACGTTTCCAACTAAGTGCTTAGTAAACGCTTATTAAGTTTGTGTTATGATTTATTTTGGTAACTTTAGTATGTTTTTTGTGTACCGCTTTAAAGCATTTTTACGCTTAATTAACTTAATAAACGCTTATAAAGTGTTTTTTATAAATTTGTCTTGTTTCTAAGGACTTAGTAAGTTTTTGTCTTATGTAGTGTGTAGTGCTTACTAAGTTGACTGTGTTCTTATTACCCGGTACACTGTGTCATTAATGTATGTATTTATAAAATGATTTTTTGACTTGCATCATAAAGAGTATTTCAATATTGTACATCTATCGTATATCTTGTATGTATGTACACTTGTGCCAAAACATATCAGTATTGCCGTATATTACGTATTTATCTCTCCTGCTCTCACTGGGAAACAGTCCAGCTTGTTCTACTCTGGAGACAGTTTCCAACTCAGTTTAGTCTCTCACCAGTTTTTTCACTGCGTTTTAACAATCACACTTGAGACACCTTTCGCTTCGAGATTTCTCTCTTTCTTATCGCTTCTTTCGGTTCGTTCGTTCCCTGTCTTCGTCGCACGCTGTAGTTTGAGACCTGCCCCTAGCTAAGAATAGAATAACTAACTTGCTGTTTTCTGGAGGGAATTCTACTCATGCTCTCCTCTTTTATTTTATTGTTTTTTCTCTTTTATTGTTTATGATTGATTCACCATTTTTTCGCACACATACACACACACAGACTTGATTTTCATACTACAAAGGTTTCTTCCTTTTTTTCTGGTTTTATTTTGATATTTTACAAAGATTACTTCGCAAAATACGAAACACAAATACCTTTGAACGGTCGAATGAATTGTTTGTTTTTTAACTTTTTGGCGCTGAATTCAAAGGCGTACCTACTGTCGAACTGTTCTTGAACTGTTTCTCATGTTTATTTTTATGTGATAGAGTTTTCTTGAGTTTGGGCTCTTCTCAGGCTGGATTTGAACTGTCTGCCATCCCTCCTTCAAGGTTGCTTACATACATGGTAGATGTTATCGTTACACTATTTTCGATGTACTAAGATTGCTAAGTTAGACAATATTACCTCTGTCATAGCATAGGTTTTACATACTCGGTCTTTGGACTATTCTACTGAAAATATACTTAAAGCGAAATTGGACTGATTTTAGTTTTCTATAATTATTGTAGCAATCTATAGTATTGCGTATGTTTCAAATGTTTGGAGAAAATATATCGATATCATATTATATATACTTTGTTCTATTAATCTGCTGTATTACATTGTTGAAACGGGTTATGTTATGTCTTAATTAAAAATTATAACCTGAATTGGCCTAGCCTGAATTATATATTGATGGCATTGAATCAAAGTTTTACTCCACTAAAAGCTCACTTGTAGAAACTCCTTCGTTAAGACAATCATGTAACCAAACCACGCTGTTAAAACTAGCTAGAATATAAAAATATACATTGCGTTTTAATTATTTTATAACCGTTTTATATTAGTAAATAAAGAATTTTGCCAATCCCCGCATACTCATCAGTAAGTGACATGCATCAAACTGGTATGGCATGTATTGAACCGGAATGTACGTATCACACGAAAAACATATATTAGAATAAAGATAAATCAATACCATGTCTTCTTGGCCAATTGACCGAGCTGCGATGGTCAAGCGGTTATATTGTTTGTTCGCAGGTCATTGTGAGGACCCTGGTTCGAACTCTGCATGTCAAAAATGATCTCCATAAAGAACGAATCGCGTCTGGTATTCAGATGCTGATATTAACAAGACTTAAATTCCTAAATAATATGTATAGGTGTATTATTAGCATGAATGTATACTTTACACCTCAAAAGAATAAAGCTAAGAGTGAAAAATATGTTCGGAATATAAACTCATAGCTATCCAAAAAATCATATCCAAATACATTTGTAATTCTATGTGGAGATATAAATAAAACATCCTTATTACCTGCTGTTGATTTTTCTTTAACAAACCTTGTTACTTTTCCAACATGTTATTCTAACACGTCTTTCTTAAATGTGGCCAATAAACAATTCAAAAGTTTATAAGTGTAGTTAATTTTGTCCTATTGGAAATATATTTCGAACTCAAAGCAATTAATTATGATTATAAATACAGAAACCACAAATGCAATATTTCTGTCCTTAATATTAAAAACAAATTGTATAGTGAGGAATGAAATATCATTATAAATGTACTAACCGACAAATGCAATATTCATGTGTTATCATAAAAGTACACGGTAATTTATTTTATTTTCGTGTATAGGAATGAAATATGATTATAAATATGCAAAACCATAAATACAAAGACTTCTCCGGATTTATTAACTATAGTTGACATATTTTTTCTACCCTCTTGCTTCATAAATCATAACGACTCCTCAATTAACACAAAATACTTATCAAAATTGAAACGTGTTTTAAATCTGTTTTAAGCCATATATCATAGTTCCAATGTGAGAGGCCTATATCACAGAACCAAAATAAAAGGGCAGCATGACATTGTTCTCTGTAAATACTACACCATTAGCCTTGTCGTAAAAGAAAGCATTAAAAAACAGATATACAAGTGAAACAATAAAAATAAATTCTAGCACACCTATATCTCTAGATATATGTCTAAAACTAGTCTTTAGTTTTATGAATCTAAATTAACAAAAAATGGCCAATATATTTATTAATATCGTACACTTATTGATCCTGTTAATGAATAGTAAAATGTACTAATTCTCCAGTGATTGTGAGATAGTGTAGCTTAAGATAAAATTTAGTTTGACTTTAATGGAATTAACAATTTATATAATTAATTATTTAATATGTATAATTAATGAATAACTATTGTATATATATATTTAAAAAACTAGATACTTCAGTTCAATAAATCTATAGATATATATTATTCTGACCTAGTGACAGTAGGTAAAGTGTTTAAATTATTTGGTGTATTAACATGGTAAATAGCTACTGCATGGTGCAAAGTATAAAACATAAAATCCTTTGACCAAATAAAATATCCTAATTAAACCAACAACTACCAAAACTCTATGAAACTAGTTTCAGAATCAGAAACAAGTAAATGCATGTATATTAAAAAATACTAACCTGCTGCTTTCTTTGAGGCTATGTAATCCTAAAAACGAACTTTAGAACGCAGTAAAGCAATAGAATGTGTTCCTTTCTTGTCACTTCTGTTATTACATTCAGGAACACCACATAAAACCATATTTCCAGTAAATAGCGGTGTTCAAAAACAAAATGGCGGACACGTTAGAAAATGTTGCCAATTTTTTTAACGTATAAACACACAGTCCGGTATCTCTTTTTTAATTATCTCTGCTCCTTGTTTATTTATGTTTTATTATGTAACTTTGACGCTTTTCTCTCTGTAAATAAGACTTTTATTGCTGCTTTTTAAATATTTTCTGACCATGAATATGATGGAAAGTTACATTGAATGCTCGGTCAATTTTCCCAATAAATCTAATTTAAATACTTTAAAAATGTTCAAGTGGTTTTTACCTTATACTTTCCTCAGTGACATTACTCTTTTAATCTACTCATGTTTAAGCATGTATTATGTTTTCCATAAGTATTACCAAAGTAAGTTAATATCATATAAATGGACTATATAACGGTACTAAAAGGGAAATGTGTTTAGATTTGCACCAGGTAAGTTTACTCTATGAATAAGTCCTCTTTCAGTGACTTCAAAAACAGGCGCATTATGTACTGTAGTTTTGGTAGTTTCTGATCTCCATTAGATAAAGTGTGAAGGTCTAATGAAACTTGCGATATCTTGGTTAATTGGACAGCTATCATCAAATAATGGCTTTTACTGCTAGAATCCCTTGAAAATTTTTCTTAAAGTTTTGATAATGTGTTTTTAAGATATATTTAGATCTAGCAGAATATCGCCCCAAATTATGTAATATAGTAGTTAAAATTTTAAGCAGACGTACTCGAATTAATCGATACCCTTGCATTGAGTTTACTTAACCCCCTGCACATTGAGAGAGGGGGGGTGAAAGGGATTATCACGTGGTTGATCACTCCTTAAAAATGCACCTTTTTTTTAAAATGAACAGACATACTTATTTTATAAAATATGCATACTACTCTCAAAATGGATGAAATTCTAATTCGGTTATTGATTAAATAAATATATGTTATATTTCACAAAGTACAATAAAATATACTTTCTTATAGAAGATATGAAACAACTTTTTTAAAGGGAAAAAAATCATTTTGACTGTTTTTTTTCGGGAATATGTTACAAAATGTCTCCGTGAAGTTTCAAAACTACTCTATTATAAAGTTTAATAATTATAGAGGGAGATTTTAGGGACTTAATGAGCCCCTGTGTCTCAACCCCTCGAAATATGGATGCACAAACAGTTTGGTATGTACCTACTATGTATAGGGGGTTAAATGGGAGTTATGTGCGGCGTTGTACATCAAAATTAATTTTATAATTTAAATTGTTTGGTATCACACGTCCGCCATATAGTGAGTGGCAATAATTATTACTCTTCTTATTCACTGTTATTATTTTTATTATTATATTCTATGTTATATACTTCTTTTTATTACATGCAATATTAGATATGCATTATGTGCAGTAGTTGCTAACATTCCATTGCTATGATTGGTACTTACTTATATACTTACAGCTGTATCTCTACATGACAACTGCAGTGATTGAATAAATTCGGTAAATTGTAAAGGGGTGATTTCTTTTTAAATTTGTTGCAAAAATGTGCTTTTAAAAACATGTAGTATATCTTAAAGATGTTAAAAAATTAGTTCTTTACTGCAGAAATAACTGCAATTTTTAAAATAGTAAATTTCACAATGACTGGCGACAATAGTTATCTGTTTAACGAAAAGAAATCAATAATTATACATATATATAAAGCTTCTTTTACACAGCCAAATAAAGCATAAATGAATATTTATTATTTAAAAAATAATAACTTACATTGTTCACATTGTTACAACAGAGTATAATATAATATATTTTCATTAATTACACATACGCTAAATATTTTATTATCTCGTATCATTCATACACTAATTTTAATATATTTCCTAAATGTGGACAAAAGCAATTTATGAATGCTTAATTATAATTAGACTGTCGGACACAGTCGGTTATATATGTAGGTATATACTTTTGGTATCTGCTGACATTGGATAAAAGCAAAACCCTGGTAACTAATTTTAATGATAAATTGGTCGAATATAGTCTTAATATATTCAACACCTACTAGATTTGTTTATACAAAAAAAGCAATGATCAAAGTAGTAAATAATATGTAGCGTGTCCAACCAATTTACAATACGTCATCCTAACAAAAAACGTCAATAATACACAAAATAAGAAACCAAAATATAGCAACTATACATATTTATAAAACTATAGAGATGAACTGTTACGAGAGGTACACTTTAGATACTTGCACAGTTGGTTATGTGGATCCATTTGTTCTTTGAAAGTTCAGTGCTGCCTCCCGGTATATGTAGATAGGTTTAAATAATAAAAGAAAAATAATACTAATTAAATTAATATTATTTTTGAAGGTATTTCACTAAATAATAAATCATTAATGTTGGGAAATGTATGGGTGATATAATTATATAGAAATTTCCATTTTAAAATGCGCAGTTGTAACTTTTAATCGGCGGAGAAAAATAAATGACCGAATTTACACATATTAACATTGCAGTTGTATAATAAACGTTGCTGTATATATTATACTCAATATGTTCCATATGTCCAAATTTGTAATTTACTAACTGGGATTTATATTTCTTATAATCAAGGCTTTTACTTATTATCTTCGATTATAATATATTTTAATTTTAATTAATTGAATTTATGAATTTAAATAATGAATGTATCTGAGAATACATTAATAAACGTATCGTTTCTTTATTCTAGCATATTGAAATGCATAATAATATATAACGATTTTTATCAACTATTGTCGATATATCTTGGTGCGTGAAAACTATGAAAAGTCATGCGCGCAAATGGTACACCGCATTATTATTGAAATGTAAGACATTGCGGTTGTATTTCATATATACATACCTATTAACTAAATGACTAATGGGTAACAAATTTTAAGATTTTGTTTAACTAAAAAAAATCTTAAGCAAATCTATACAAATTAAAAATAACGTAAACGTACATAATATATTTCAATAAAAGGCATTGGTCCATAATACACACATTTACAAAATCAAAAGGGAAAAAATAAATACTATAAAGTAGACACGAAATCTTTGCGCAATCATAAGGAAGAACACTTTTGGAGGACGTAATCACTTGCACTAATTGACATAATGATTAAAATGTCAATTTCTATAATGTATTATATAGCATTTAGATGGCAATGCAAAGGCACATATTATGACAAAAAATCAGTCGTAATTCTATACTACTAGTAGATAAACATGTAAGTAATGTGTATTTGTTAATTGGCAGCAGCTTCCACTTTTCTTGTTTGACAGTGTTACAGTGACTTCTTTGTAGGTGTTGTGGATTCTTCACCTTCAATAGATTTTAATTTTTTTTTAACAAGCATCATTTTTACAAATGGTCGAACAAACGGCCAAAGCAAGAAAATGAAACCGCAAAAATAAACCGATGAGAGAACCTGAATAATAAATGAATATAAAATCAAATTTAAATGAAGATTAATGATATGAAAATCAAACAGCGTTAATTTTAAATATAAATAATACAACGATTAATATAAAACTAATCGTCCTAAAATCACCATCAAATAGCTTAAATATATTAAAAGGGTTGACATTGGAAGTGTTTTCACTTCAAAATAGACAAAGATAGAATAGTTTGTTTAATTTATATTGACCGAATAATCCTTCTAGCAATTATAAAAAACACTAATCATAATTTGTCCAATTTTTAATAAGAACATTAAAAAGTATGTACTTTGAAAATAGTCTTCATTTTATACTCGCAAAGTAAATATACACACAATTTATTGTTATTTTAATAATAAAAAAAATCATTCGCATTTTAAACTATATTCACATAATGTAAAACTTCCGTCAATTCTATTATCTGATTTTTATAGCATGGATCCATAATATTAACGTGATTGAATTTTAAACTATTTTTAAAAAGAATAAAATATGTTCACATTTACAGTTTAATTATGAAAACGTGAAATCAATTTTCTGAAGCATACTGATGAATAGAAATGAATAAATAAAGTATAGACAGTAATATTTGTTAGGAACTGTATCTCGAATGAATAAATAAGATTTCAATCTTATTTTTAATCTGATATAACCATTTTCTGTATTATAGATAAAATACAGTTTTCCCGTATCAACTAAAAAAAATAATCATGAAATATTTTACAGTTAAACTTAAATAGGTTAATACACTATTTTACATAACTCCTTCTTGAATTTACCCAATTTTTATGTTTTACGTAGAACACATAACAATAAAACTTACTGGGTACCAGTCATTGTAGCGTAGAAGACAAAAGGCAGTTAAGGGTGTTCCTAGAATAAAGAAAACATAGATTTTGCCGAAAATCTTCCGAAATACCCAGCCGTAGGGCGTAGCCAAGGGTTTAGCTAGTGATGATTGGTAAATTAATCCATGAACCTAATAAGGAAAAATATGATGAAATATAGAAATATATAATTCAAAAATAATATTTTAATACTTATTATAAATATAGTAGTATAGCATAAAAATTAATGTTTATTTGAAAATATAAATACAAATAGAAAACGCAATTCATAGTTTTCCAATACATTAACATTTCCAAAAACAGTTTTTTTGTTTAATGTATAGTCTTTTTAGAACACTGACTGATTATTAAATCTCTAGTTTATTTTAATTGTCTCAGTTATGTAGAAAAATGTTAACACTGCTTTATATGTGTAATTATGTTATTTATGTAACCATTCTTAAAATTGTAATATGCAGGATGTACTACTCATTATATACCATGTAAGTAATTTAATCAGTATTGAAAATACATATTTAGTTGATAATTCGTAAAGACGTACACGAAGCATATCATAATAAATAAACATGACGATAAAAGAATGTCTTGGTTTATTTATTGGCTTTTTAAATCTTCAAAACTAAATCCACTTGTTCTCTGTATATCTAAATTAGTAAAAGAATATAGTACACACCATTCTCCTAATTATTGCATAGCCACCACACAGTATTCGCTTTACTTACATCCTTTTCAACTCCAACAGTAATAAACTCGAGAAAGAAATTGATGTAGTAGCCGGAATAGCTTCCATGCCAAATAGCAAGGTAAAACAGTGTTACAACCTGAGAGATATGTTTATTGTTGAGAAATCTTAGCCGTTTATAGATGTACCTGAAAACAGAACATACAATAATCTTTTATTTGAGAAAACACAAAAATGGGTTGAACAATAGGGTATCTAAATTGAGAAAACAGCTAAACATGTCAAGTATTTATTAAACATTACAAACTAATAATGAGTTTTTAGAATAAGATATATCTAGTCAATAAAGGTATATGGAAACAACTAGTGACCTCTAACTCGGATGTGTTAACAACCATGTGGCCACTTAAAAGCAATATACCACATATAACCTCAATTTTATAGAGTAAAGTAACATAAACTAAGATAGTTTTAATACTTGAAACCAATACATCTACTAATGACAGTTGCTACCGTTACTTATAATATACACCTGAAGTATTGAATCAAGCATAATATCCTATTCTAAGTGAGATAGCATTAAATATATAAGAGACTATAATATGAAAAATTAATATCATTTATGACTTTATCAAATAACTACATAAATGTGTAAAGCGAGACGCCTCATTACGATAATATTAAACAAGTATACCAACAATTATTTCTAAAGTTACTCAAAATAATCTGGCTGTATATCCCATAAAGATAAATAAATGGTTTTTGTAATAATTCGCATGTTTTGCGACTTACGTACGAGTAAATACAGCTTACGACTATTTTTTATATAATGCAATTGTGTAAAAAAATTATTATCTAGGGGAAATATAATCCTTTCCGTTTTTAGCATAATATACTAGTCAACAAATGTCCAATTATTTACACTTAAAAGATCAGATTTCACCGAAAAAATACACAAAGAGCATATTACAATTAATGCCACAAAAATGAAATATACAAATGATAACTATAGTGAACAATTTTAATGATAAAATAAATGAATTTATTAATGCTTATTACATAAGAAATAAAATATAAACTTTACAATTCCTTCGTAAACCAAACATAACCTTCAATTAAGGTCCAACTTACTCAAGCATCCACTTGTTGGTATTAGCATTGAAGGAGTTAACCAGATGATCACTGTTGGTAGCCAGCTCAAACTCTCGAATGTGCACGTTGGCACAGTGGTCATGGGAAAGCTCTTCCCCAGTCTCAGGACAAACACGACCTGTACAGCCCAAACCGCAGACCACACAGGCACCCTCCTGTCCAGCATACACAGACATACAGAGAGACATATTGGCTTTAAAAGAAGGCATAACAATAACATTAAAGTATAACTAACTAAATATAAAGATATACAACTAAAACTCACTTTCAGACCAGACCAGTGAAACTGTTTCTATTCTTAATAGCTTATATGTATACTCGTAATCTGACTACATAAGCGTCATTAAGTAATTCTTGAAACAACCACATTTTGATAGATAACTATATTATATAAATAATATGACTATTATTTTAACATTGTCCTTAATATATTATTTGTCTTTACAATGCAGTTTACTGGTATATTGAAACTTTTTCATGAAACACTGACTTTATTATGCCCGTAATATTGACAACTATCACAAAATTATCACGAGTAATATATATAAATAAAATTTCAATCTAAACAAATAATGATATAATAGGTGTGATTGATAAGTATGTATAGTATGATTTATTATTAATACAATGCATTTAAATGTATTTTGTTGGAAATGATACGCGGAAGAAAGTGAAATGTTAAAATTTTCACATGGTAATAAATAATATGAAACAATAATTAAAAAAATGGCAGAATAATCAATTATTCATAATATACATAATTAGCAATATTAAAAATAATAAAAATAATAAATTGTAATGACAAATTTTATAAATTCTTACAAGCTTAAAGAAAGTCACATTGCGAATGTCGATTGTAAAAATATACCAACCAATAAGATAATATAACGCACACAAATAAGGCCGTGACGATAAAATGTTACGATTGTTAATGCTACCGCGACCTACCGTTATTAGCCAAACACCAATGTAGCGTGTAAGCATTGCTTTGGCAAACACACATAGATAGCCCAATCGTTGAAAGAAATTCCATTTCTACAAAATAAAACAATAAGATGCGTAATAAATAAAAATGTGCTGATTAAAAAAATACATTTTGGTGCAACAAAAAATGATAACTATTACATAATTGATAAAATAATAACTTTGAATACATATATATAATACAAATTTCTTATACATATTATAAGGTTGATAAACACATTTTGTGTATAAAAATATACAATAAATACTGCCAAATTGGTAAACTTAAAAATCATCCGTTTTTGTATAAAAACAAAGAATGAATTTTGATGGAATAAATACACGTAGGTACAGCTAGTAAAATTATACACTTCGATTGTTTTGCACGCTTTGTTTAAAAATTTCGCAGTAAAAGCGCATATTATCAATTCCATTAAGCAGTAAAATAAATATAATAAATACATATAATTGATATTCAGCAGATAACAAAAAATCAATAACACGAACTGGCGCACACTATATATATACACAATTATTGTGCACATTTACACAACTGCACGTTACTTGCAGTACAAAAGCATTAAGTGCCCACGATTACATTCTATGTGATTTCTATATTTATGCAGACAAAATGTAGTAACTAACATGAAACGTGGATTTACATTATATAGGGTGTAAAATTACGAATACTTGATTTCTATGCCTGCCTGAGTTATAATACTTTACCAGTGTTGACATATATATAGCGATAGTTTGACATATAAAGCGAATGCAACTATTTAAAGATTTAATTTACTGTAAATTGAAAATAATTGGCACATGTCAGCGTGTAGTTTAACCGCTTAGAAGCGTGCAAACTGTCAACATGTTAATGGATGCTCAGATGGAATACATAATAGCATTCCCTTTATGGATTGCACTGTTTGTTGATTAGTCATAAGAGATCATTAAATAAAATTCATGTATATTTAGATGTATTTTGCTGGATATATGACTTCTTTCGTTTATAGACAAAATGATATAATCTTTAACATCATACATTATTAGTATCATTAACATATTATGTAATTGTTAATAGTCGTGCAGGCGTCGTACAAAATTTATTAAATTGAATTAAATGTAACCTTTTGTTCTAAATAACTAGTTGATAGAATACTCAAACAGATAAAACCAATAAACAGGCAAAGGTTATAAGAACAATTTATTACTTTAGATCTTTTTCAGAAAAACAAAAGGCTGAATTAAATCGCTATATGTATATTGGACAATGAATAACATTAATTATTATATTACGAAATATTGTTAGCGCTGATTCCATTATTAGCTCCATTTTATAATCATAAATATCAATGAGAAAAATTTAAAACATAACTTGTTATGAGTAAACCATACCATTATTACATAGTATCACGTATAGTAACTTTTCTAAGTCGATTGTTAAATTTTGAAACTCATAAACAGAAATAATACAAGGTAACTTAGTAATGGTGATCTCAATTATGGATAATGATTATTTTTAATAATTACTTATTAACCATCAGACTAACTGCTTATGATAGTATGACTCAATTTTTATTAGTCTTTAGCCTAATAAAAAGAAAATCTTCAGTACAAACAAGTAAAAGCTTGTATTACAATGTTTAGTTTATAGGTATGCTCCATAATTGTAATTAAAAATACATGCAATGTACAGAACAAAGTGCAAAACAACCCACTTAGACCTAAGGTGCAACATATGTATAACCTTATGTCTACATTTCAAATTCGTGATCACAGAATATTTTATCTAAATCATTGCTCACGCCAAGTTACCGGTGCTTAGCAGCAATATTATGAGTACTGCAGTATCAGGACACGACTATTCTTGATTTTACAAAAATAAAATAATCTTAAATAATATATTTCATTCAAATCAGAGATAAAATTTTGACAAAAACAATGCTTTACATTTTATAGTAAATAACCTAACAATATGCTATACTTGTTTCACTTGTAAATATAATTTACTGAATCAATTAATTCTTCAATTTAAACAACGAGTTGCGGTTGATTAATACTATAGAGGAAATAATTATTTAACATGATATGTGTTAAAAAGGTAAGTTACATGAAGAAATCGGTCTGATGTAAATACATCCTGGGTGACGAAACGGGAAATAGTAACATAAATACCGACGTAGACAATACCCATACACAGACGCTTCATACCACGCATAGCCCTGAAATGGAAAGGAAATATTTCTAGAAAGATTATGTTATTACTAACAAATCTAGATTCCTTTTAAATGAATAAATTTGAAAAAACAAAAATGTCCTAGATATTGACGACAAAATACTTAGTATTCTACATATATATATGTACATGTGTGAATTCAAAAAGCAGTCAAAATGCACAAACTAATAATTTAGAAGTCGCAAATTTGTAGCAAAATATTAAAAATCTTGTATTACTGAATATGCCAATTGTAATAAAGCAATAAATGTTAAACTATTTTAATGATTTCTTTCAGCCCTTTGTTTTAGACACGAGACTCGATTAAAATGGAGTAGAGCAGACTACTTAATAATTTCGCAGGTAAACCACAAATGCAATTCATACATTTTATTCAACTGATTTTATAAAATACAAACACGCATTACTAAGTAATACGAAATGAGAGCCCCAAACCACCCACAGCCAACCTACCTTGAGGCTAGGATAATTCGAATCCACCCAGAACGTTTAACTGACTTGGGGGGCAGGGTTCCCTCAACAAGACCTCGAAAATGATTCAGTGTGAACTACAATATGATAATAATATCATGAAATGGTTCAGTGTGAACTACAATATGATAATAATATCATGAAATGGTTCAGAGTGAACTACAATATGATAATAATATCATGAAATGGTTATTAAAATTACAGACAGATTTTGATCTCATTATAATATCATCGCAATTGGGAATATAAATGGAGTGGCATAATATTTTTTAACTTTTTGTCACTTTCCATTTAAAAAGGTAATTTCGTCAAATGAAGGTTGATAAATACTAAAGCATTTTTAGAATGAACAAATTATTTAATGCAACATGGGCCTGGCCTACAGATAATAATTGTTTAATTTACCACAGCATAAGCTAAGTAAACAATTGTAATAAATGTAAATTATAAAAAGCCCACTCTAGTATAATATATACCATAATACCCCATATATAGATATATATATATCTTACTATATAGACCATACTAGTACTGTAATGCCCAGTTATAATAATTAAATTTAAAATAAAGTCGGTTAAACAGTTATACAATGTATAGTGAATGTATCCAAATGAATACAGATCAAGTGCGCGTATATTTCCCCAACATAAGAAGTTTAATAAACTAATCCTTTGTTATTCATATACATAGTTATACATACGCATACAGCTATGTAAGATATATTAAGTCACTTTAATTTTATTGTCCAACTTGCGAATTCACTAAAAATAGTACTGTATTATATAGCATAATGACTTTTTTGTGTTGAAATATGTTTTAGTAGACATAAATACATATAACTATAATACATATATGTAATAGATAAAACTACCTGTGGTCCAACAAGAAAAGCGGTAGGTGAGAAGCAGAAAGCCATTACTTCAAGAATTGATGGACTGTCACGGACAGCACTCTTCTTCTGTTCGGATGATAATTTTTCCTACGATGAAAAATTTGATAACAAATAGCATATTCAAACAATCTAATCGTGTAATTATGAATTAATTGCTTTTGGTATAGTAATTGTAAGAAATTAACTTAATAAAAGAACAATATTATCTAAAGAAACGGTAAATAATAATAAATATTATTTAAACAATTTTTTGTTAGACAGCCCTTTATTTAAAAAAGAAAAGACAATAGAATTCATAAATTCAGCGATAGTATTTCGTCCATTTTTCGAAAGCTGATACAAGGTTTATTTAATTATGTATTACGTCATCCCCCTTTCGTGTAACTTAACTGTCACTGACTTAAACTTCATTTATTGTAATCTCCACTTACCTTGCATCAATTTAAAAAGAATAGACAAAATATATGGCTGAATATATTAAATATGATTAACATCAACACGAAAGTATTTCGATATTAAAAATGCACAAGACTAATATATGTATATTAAAACTACATAATATGCAATTGCATTTTATAGGTCATGTTCGGCGGAAAATTTCAAACACGCGAATGTGACTCACAGAAACATACTTCAAAGATATATACATTTATTGCCCCTGCCTTTTTAATAGCTCAACAGAATAATATTTATTACATTCTTGACCTTTAATCCCTAAAAACTGACTGGACTGTGGCTATAGAAAGAAAGAATAGATCTGTATAGTTCCAAATAACTGTAATATGTGCTTACTATCAATAGTATAGGGATAAAACAAAATAAACCATTAAAAACTCAATTAAATAAAATCAAACAACATGTAAAAAGGGAGGTTTATAGAGTAAGCGTGACTGCCTGGTTCTAAACCTTACAAACTGTGATTACAAATTATTTCTCACGTAGAGCCAGACGATTTTGGGGAATTCTAATCTTGTTGGATTGTCTATAAGTGCCCTATGACTTGTTTCTCCTTGTGATGGGGGGCACAAGGGGATTAAGTGAATAGTCACATTTTATCATTTTCTTTTGCTGTTGGAGGACGAGGGTTTTATGTGGTCGAGAATGTGTTGCATCTCTGTTTCCTCGACAGATTCCCTGTAGACATATCGAGGAAGATTGCACGCAAATGGAGCACTTTTCAAAGCGTTCAATGGTCGTTCTTGTGTGTTTAGAGGTATAAGGAAACTACACAGGTACAGCATATTCAAATACACTTCTTATGTAGGAACGTTACAGATTGATCAGCCATTTGTTGTTGTCCACTATGTGTTGTTTTGACATGTCCACCATAATTGCTCTTATATGGGGCCTTCCGTCGTCTAGAGATTTTGTTCATTTATCGTAAATCAAAATGAGAGCATTGGTGGTCCTTTCTTTTCTGACGTATGCATGCTGATTAATCAGCTGGTGAAGTTGGGATTGGTACCTGTAACAGATAGACCTATCATAGATTTCAGATAGAACCTAAATAAGAGGCAAAGGGTGAACATCTGCTGAGGTAGATGAAAAAGATTTCTTGGGAATGGGAACCTTTGCAATTTTTCAAAACGAAGTGAAGGCTCGATCGTGGTAAACCTGGTTGAGAATAATCATGAGGGGCTCCAGAACTGTCTACCATACTAAAGCAATCAGATTGGTATGCCGGATAGTCCAGGAGCACGGTGCTTCTTCAGTGTGGAAAGATAACGAAGTACTTCTGACAAAGTCAGAAGATTATGATCATATAATCTAATAACTTGAATATTATATAAAACGTTATCTATAATCCACGATTAATATATATCTATGATGTATGTTATTTAAGAAACATAAATAATACAGTATTAATGAATTAAAAGCAATATTTCCAATATATTCTGGAACTGTTTAAAAACTAAAACATAAAATTGCTGTTAAGATTATCTATTAAAAAATAAGAATGTAGTAAATATGTATATAGATAAAAATGCATTGTTTGGGTTCGAATTGTTTTTAAATCCTGGAAACTAAAGGTTTGAAAGATTTAAATAAATATGACATTCAAACAATCTCCAACATATCATCCATCATCATACTTGAGTTTTCGGGATGTGCATAAATACTTTCCGGAATAAAAAAATTGATTATTCCAACCTTTTGAAGTACTGTTGACGCTCAGTAAATAATTTTATTCAGTTAATGGAAATGAATAACATATAAACATTCAATCCTCTTGTTAATTACTTTAAAAGTTTATTGATCATTCGATCCCAACCTTTCGATATATATATAGAAGAATTAATAGATGACAATGATACTCTTTTGTTAAGCGATATAATTTTTTTAAATAATCACATTCAGCAAACATGTGCACATACATATACTGGTAAAACATATTCCCTTTCTCCTAGATTAACAGAACTATTTAATTGTAATTTTAGTTATCAATGAGCACAAAATAGTTTGCGATCTGTAAGACAAACTATTATCACTAAAATGTTGATGAACGATAAATAATGGAACAAATTCGACATTGATGTGTGACTAGTGTTTGTTAGAATCAATACATATCGAGTTTAGATTTAAAAACTACACAGTCGGCAATTATGGATAGTAGAACTTTACAGGATACGACTGGAAGCCTGTGCTCAACGACGTCCAGTGGATCGAACGATTTTTTGATAATTAAGGCATTGGATTATAAAATGTTCCCATTATAAACAATTGATTTCAATGTTAAAACACGGAAAATATATCCAACAAACTTGTTAATTACATCTTGATAAATTCTAAAAATAATAATTTGTTTTCTCAAAGTTCATGATTTTTATTTTTCTAAATACGTAATAAAATTGAAATTAAAAATAAACAAAAATGGATAAAAACTCACAGGATTCCGTTTACCATCGTAGACGTCCCACACTAGTCCAATTAGTCGCAAAATGAGGACACAGTGTGGAGTGGTCCAATTAATATCGTATTCTCCTCGATTTTTGTAAAAGTAACCCATCAATAAGTGTGTCTGGTTAAGGTAAAAAAAAAAATTTACTGCTTACGAATGATTGCTATTTGATTTAGAATTTATTTTTTAATTAATGGAAGGCCGGTTTACGTTAAGTAGAGAAAAAGAACCAAAAATACACTAATTTACTGCTACTTTTGTTTAATATCGACCGGCAGATCATGGCGGTCACCATCCAGCGATATTCGTGATATAGTATACGTGAAAAGATGGCGATTGTGAGATCTCAAGTCAACTTTTAGGCTTCATACATGCAATGTGTGATCCTTTTACATTATATTCGTAGCAAATAGCATAAAAAATATTTCTCATTCAAATATTTTCTTGGTGTTTTTCTTTAATTCACAATTAAATCACATCTTATAGAAGATTCCGTCAAATATTACAAACTTTTAGAAAAAGTTATAAATCAGAATGGCTTTCTTATCAAGTTAAATTAAATCAATTAAACTTTTTCAATAACTATTTTATAGAGTCAAAACTTTATTTCAGTAAAAATACAATTTAATGAATTTATATTATTATAAATTTCCATAGTTTTAACAAGCTAAATCAAATATTAACAATCAAACAATAAACATATCATTGTTCTTACAGTGTGAAATATGAAGGCCACTGTTACAGACAGTACACTCCCTGGTACCATTCTGATAAGAAATATCGTAAGCATAATTGCTGCCATTGGATGGATAATATAAATCCCTGTAAATAGAAAACCATAGCAGATACAAGATACAAAAATTGGAAAACATAGCAAATTAAATACAGTAATTTTTTTCATATGAAGTACAAGTAATATTAACAAAAAAAATACAAATGAAAACAACAGTAACAACTGAAATGAATAAGCGATGTATTCTTAAATAATTTCATATCAAATAATGCAGTAATAATAACAAGGAAACAATGTATGATCAGATTTCTACATGAAATATGAAAAGCAGAAGCAATGTCAGCGGCCAATTATGTTAGATATTTCTACCTGAATAAGTCAAATTAGTAATTCTTTATCTATTTTTCCACTTATAATTTATTTTTATTCACTAATTAAAAAATATGATCACAGAAAGAAATATACAACAATAAATTTATATCTACTCATATATTGGCATTTTAACTGAGCAGGTCTGATATGCTTTAATACCAGCTTTTGAAAGTAGAAATAATTCAATCGTTACTTTTAGACATTTTGTTTGCTTCAAAATAGATTTCTTGGTGGAAAAATCAATAACAAAAATCTTTCTGCACAAAAATATATATGTATAAAAATATGAATTACCAAAATTCCAGCAATAAAGTGCAAATCCACATGCCAAAAAATAAACATGTTGAGAAGTTGTAGATGTTTTATGTCCAACAAGTGTGTAAAGAAGAGCAATTGGATAACCTGAAAATATATTAGCATTAAATGTACAAATACATTTTGACAATATGTAAATCATAATTTAATTACTCACAAAATAAAAAAACCTACAGCATATATTTCATGGCAGTAAAAATTACATTCATTATATGTATTAAACATTTATATATACATAATATTTGTTCATGAGAATATTTTACAGTTTGGTTTATTTAAGTCTTTCAAGTCAGCTGATGTACCAACCAATTTTTGAATTTTCCAAACATTAAAAAATCTGAGACATCTGTAAATGGTAGATATTTTTAACAAACCCATGTTTCTAGTAATTCAGTACCTATCTAGAATGGTATAAATAATGCTCTCATTTTTTCTTTCCATTCATTCATAAAAATGACAATAGAAAGTAATGATAAAATTACTACTACCTAGAAGCCTATCCACCAGCATGTTGATTCATCTAAACCTGGTAATTTTAGAGTGATATTCCCTTACCAAACATTGGGCAACTAAGTCCTATTTCATTTAAATTTATTCACCTACATCGACCAAGCAATTTTATACTTCCATCTAATCTGAGGACAGTTGTCTTACTATAATTGGTTTCCTAAACACAATGAGCCACATACATATGCTCTTGGGTTGTTTCATATTATTTTGTCAATATGCAATATTCAATTACTTAGTAAGATGGGGGCTGCTTTGAAAATTCGTCTATAAAGATTAAGACAAAATAGGAAATAGGAAATATCAATTAATCTTAAATAATATGTTCTGATAATTATGAATTCATTAAATATAAATATAAAAATACATCTCAGCATATGTTATTCACTACCATTTTAAATATGGAGATCAACTGGGAGTCATTGAGTGTACTATTAATACAAGATGGTTAACTTCTAAATTGTGTAATGTACAACTTAAAGTGATAGTGCTACTTTCAATAGTTAATAGTTTCGCTAAATCCTAATTTAATATTTTTAAAGTAACCCAAATATTTTCGGGCCATATTAGAATAATTGTAACTAAGTGTAATTATCAAGCATATATTAATGTTTAATACAAATTGCAATATTATATACATATATTGTATTAAAATTATAGAGCACAAGTGTTGGATTAGAGAAATTTAATCATGGGACATATTTGTTCAAACAAAATTATATTAATCAGTGTTTAAACAAAAATATATTAATCAGTGAGTATTTTTTTATTTGGTATGGACCACCATCTACATTATTAAAATTCCTTTGTAGAACATTTTCAAAATGGCGATTGGACACAGATTATGCCATTTCACACACGGTTTGGTTTAAACCGTCTCAGTTGAAACTGTCCTCGTTTTCATTCCAATTACCACGGCTTAGATAATGAGTAAA
>JAYRBW010035660.1:0-11932 GCA_036023295.1 Invenusta paracnida | reverse complement strand
TGGGTAAAAATTTACTGACTTTTCCTGACTTTCCAGACCAATATTTTAACCTGACTTTTACTGACCACGGGCACTATTTACATATAAAATAATAAATAATAAATGACACATTTCAAATGTACATCTGTGATAAATTTTTTTACTATATATAATATGATACAACAAGGTACCTAATACTAACAAAATAACCATATAAAAAATGTTGATTTCAAAATCTACCCTGACTTTTTTTAATTTACCTGACATTTTGGTAAAAACCCTTGTATACCCTGACAATACCCTGACATTTTGCACACTTGTGAAATATCCTGACAATACCCTGCCTACCCTGACTGCCCTGACAGCTGGGAACCCTGTCACAACACATTTCATTTTATTAAAATCCGATTCTATAAATTCTAATTTCTATTTCTAGTGGACTGGCTGATCACTTTTTTCAAAATATGACAATGACATCACTCATATTTCTTGATTTAACCAGCCTTACCGGGCCGGCTACATTTTTACGACCTATACTCATTTTTTTAGATTAACAGTATGAGTCAGTAAATATTATAATTTGTCATAGGCAAAAGGTTAATATTAAAAAACATAAATGGCGTTCGTAATATATCACCTCTTACCGTATATTCATTCGAAGCCATGAAGCAGACTGTGAAATGTGGAAATGTTATTAATACTATTGAAATGAAACCAAACGAACCGAAAGTGTATATATATCGAATTATATGTCGTAAAACAAAAATAATTATATTTTTATTTATGCCCTTTATAATTTATTAGTCAGTCTTCATGGAGAGTTGTTATGTCAATTTTGGTATAATGTAGTAAGTAGTATATGAGTGAAGGCGGACAGCGTTTATACAATCGTATTTAAACGATTGCAAATCTTTTAAAGATGAGCTGGCTATCAGCTTCAGGGACGTCAGAGCGATTTCATGATCAGGGTTGTGGGGGGGGGGTGCGTATCCAATCGAATGCAAGCTATGGTTACGCGGTCTGCATCTCAGAAATTATATTTGCATTTGTGTGGTTCAAATTTTTTATATTTAACTTGTAAAATGCATTTAAAAATATTAAATAGCCGCCACTAAACCATTAAAAAAATGCCTTAAATATCCAGATTACTTTTTTACAGGGGCGTAAAGTCCTTGTACTTTTCATGTAACCACCTGACCAAAGAGTCTTCAAGGACGGTCAAGTCATCACTCGCGGGTACTGCGTTACAAAACAAATAGGTAGGTATTAACACTAGAACAGCGGATGACGTCAATTGACGATTTTCAGTTGTATTGTTAATTAAGCAGAAGTGCAGCTCAGCCATGTCTAGTTATACATGTAAAATGAGCTGCATACCCCTCCCTCGCTCACTCTCCCACGTGCTGTACGGTCAGCTAGCTTTACGTGTGATTTGCTCGGCTATGTCAGGAAACATGCTTTCTCTCTGACGCCGCTCCACGTTCTCTGTTAGCCAACAGCTATAAGCATTACATTGTGTGATTTGCTCGTTTGTGATTGGTTATGGCAGGGAGCATGAGTTCTCTCTCGCAGCTGTCTACTGTATTGCCTACTGTGAAACTACACTTTCGCCCAAAACACTGATATCACATTTTAGCGTTTTAATACTCTAGCCTGATTCATAAGATGTCAAAAGTAGCCATATTTTCTTTAGCATTAATGACTAGAGCTGGTTGCATCTCTCAAACAATATCGCTGACGCTCTTTTACTTGGCTAATCATTTTCAGTCTTTTTAATTGATATTGACGTATTATCGGAAAACGGAATCTATTTACTGTATTGCGGTAGCTGACTACTGTATTGGTACTGCGAAACTACATTTTCGCCCAAACAGGCAAGATATTATATTTAATGGAAAAAAAGTAGCCCATTCTGTTCGACGTAGCAAGTTACTCCTGTTCACCGAGTTTAAGCACCTAACTACCAAAGCTCTAGGAGGAGTTACCGGTCAGACACACAGACAGGCAGATATCAGTTAACCCCCTAAGCTCAGTATAAAAACTCCATCGCTTCGCTCGGGAGGATAAAAAAAATTTGTTACTTTTTTAAAATTTCTTCCGTGACTTTAAATCAATTTTCGAGAGCTACCCGATACAATATATTTTTTGAAAATACCTCAATTTTTAATGTCATAATCGCACTTATTAGGATGAAAAAAAATGTTTTGTAGAAAATTAAAAAAAAATGAAATTGTCAATTGACGGATATCGCAGCCTGTTATAGGTACATATCGAAATCCCCTCTGTTCTAATGTTAAATATGTCATACTTAGATGAAATAGATAGCGCCGTTAGGATCGATGGGTGGGGGTACAAAAATTGGTAATTTATTACTAATTAATTGGATAGTTTCATCAAACATTTTTGCTATACTAAAAATTAGCAATTAATTAACAATTAATTGGTAATATTCATCCATTTTTTAGCCGTAGTAATTAATTAGTAATTTTTAACAACTTTCATTTTGCTAACCAATTAATTGATAATTTTTCAACACTTTCGTTTCGCCGGAATATCATCGCTTTGAGTTTGTATTAACTTAGCCTATATGCATATTGTACTATATAACAACATCAACATGTTTGATCTATAATATAATATCGATGGTACTTAGCTGACTAAATGAACGCCCTACATTCTCTTCTATTTAATATTTTTGAAATATAGATAACAACGATAACATGTTATTAATCAGGGTTTAAATAAATATACAAATTAGGCTTTTATTTTTTAAATATTCAGGAAATATTTCAACAGATTCTAAATTATAAGACTGGAACACAATTCACCAAGGCACATAATATTAAATTATCTCTCCTTGAAAAATTCCTTTTTATAATTAAATATTCTATCTCGCAGTCTCTACCTCAGTCAATAACGCTGTCATTGCAATTACACCAAAACCGTATAATGAAACAACTATGTATATCCAAGCTTTTTGAGTTACACCGAGTGAATGATCACTTGAGAGGGAATTCCAGGATTATCGATTTATGTACTACTTGCTTATTGGAATTCATAATTTGCTACAGGGAAAGTACTTAATAATTGTGAAACGCATCCTACTATTTACTAATTTTTTTCGCGACAATTGTAACATATTTTATTTAAAGTCAGTCATCAGGAAAAACCAATTGCGATTGTGGGGCGCCATCAATGCTTTCCATTTACCAATATGTTGCAGACATTTTTCGTTTGGATATTAAGCATGTTACTGCAAAATAGTACTATATAATCAATTAGTATATTCATATCAAATATTAATACTCAATTAATATAATATATTCATTATCATGAAATATCGAAACAAATGTTCTGAGACTTAAACGATCGCAAACGTGATTGATTTTCATGATAATTAATTCTTTTATTTATGCTATGAGTAACACAACATGTTTAAAGAGTTTTTAAAGAACTTCTGAATGTTAACAACTTATAATTAGTCAAATTGTTTGGCTGGAAAATCACACAGTACATACGTGTTTTGTTTCCATATCATCAAATATTAGTGTTTCAGTATATATCCATGAGTGTTATGTGTAAATAATTACGAAAGTATGCTTCCCAAAATTGTGCAATCTTATTCATTTAAGTGACGTTTAGATAAAGTAATCATGCTCAAGATTAATCAGAGAAAAAGCTCACGCTTATAATAATATGTGTCGTTAATCTAATTGAATCGATTTTTTAATTTAACCCCTGTGATACAGCGTGATCTAAAAAACTAACCACTTTTAAAAAGAATGTATCAATTCATACAGTCAAAATAAGTATTGAATAATTGCTGTAAAGCGTGCAAATTTCATCTGACTTGATACATAATGTTAACTAATTCTATTACATGTACATATATTATAAACATACCTATTTTGTAGAATTGTATAATTAATTGAATTAATAAAATGTAACATATTTCAACTGCATTCTATTTATAAAAGGCCAGTTCGTTTTTTTGCATAACCCAGTAATCAAATTTAACGATACATATGTTTAGCGGTAATCCTGCATTATAGTACTGCATGTTCAAAGTCATATACAGTACAGGTGGACAGCATCAGAATTGAGAGAATACATTTGACTCTTATAAATATAATATCTAAATTCCATAGTATAATAATGCACAATATACATCATAGATGGTCTTGCTAATATTGATGTATGCCCTAACTATCATTTTATTACCGCTAATTATTAATATATTAATTTTATGAATTGTTATAAAAAACATCGGGTTTCGCGGTTCTAGGTATATCGATTTCTCTGCTGTTCTAGTGACATCATACATGTATTAGTCCTTTTTGATGATCGCCAAATAACTTACTTTCAATAAAATGGAAGTGTTTAAAATAATCTATTTTAAATTAAATTAAAATAGACCTGAAAAATGAATGAATCTTAAAATCAAACTCTTAATAAGCTTAAATTATTTTTCACGTTTCTATTTATTTTTTTAATTATACTTTATTCTATATCTAAAAAGTAATAACAGTTGATACGTAAACATTATTTTTATGTTTTATAAGCTGAATATTTAAAAACATATATTTATATTCCATTAAATTACGAAGAAATTAATATTTAACGTAATTAGAAATACAATCTTATCGATTTTTAATTCATTTACATAATATGATGTATTAAAGATCTAAATATTTCCATTTTTGAGTTTACTAACTCAATGACGATGACATTTAAATTGTTATCTATTGAGCTGACTATCGGCAGTGATATTGTCATGGTAGCGTTAACATAAGACGAACATTTAAACATTAGACTTTTTGCTTTTAATGTAAGTTTAATTAAAAATCAAATTTAAAAAAATCGCTTTCAAATTTGTTTCTTCTAACATAAATATGTTACGCGTTAATTAAACTTATCTAAGCAGAAGATAATTTATAAATCACCGTTAAACAGAATTCAAAGGAAAAGGCATACAAATATAACTTCAAAGTTATTCCGTTTTTATTGTGTTAAATTTAGTCTTTATTATACATGTTGATGACAATTGCTTATCAAACTGTCCACAATACAATGAAAACAAACATCTCATACAATGAGTGTTTGGCTAAGAGTTCCCAAGATGACGCGAATGATATTGCTGTAGAGATAGGTAGATAGATATATAAATAATACATCGGTGGACGACTGGGTAGCATTAATTGTACAAATTGTAGAGCACTCCATGAAAATACCAAAATATATGTAGATGACCTTTTTATTTCTGCGAAAAAAATGTCGAAGATAAAACCAGTCCAACGGGCCGGGACGTTTTCACGATTGAAGCATTACATTACAAAGAGGAAATAGCCCCCCCTTAAAAGAAGTCACAATTCAGTCAAAACGGAACGCATTAAATTTAAACCTTGGTGTACCTTCGCCAATTGTAGCTCTCATGTTGACACATGAGTCATTAATTTAGAATAACACACTTTAATGTTTGATGCAGGGATGTTATCTCCATGGCAACTAGACAGAACAGTCGCCTGGTAATGCACAGTGCACTTTAGGTTTTGTTCAGACGTTTAAATACACTACCTAGACTAGACACACGCCGAAATATCTGTCATTTCGGTTTCGAATCGATTTTTTGTTTGGTAGGCAAAATAAATAAATTTACTATTTTTCATAGTATAAACAGTCGATTTTAAAACGGGAAAATGTACCTGATATAAAATACTGATATGAAAAGTAAAATTATAGACATGTGCGTCAGAATGTCCGCTATAACATATGTAATTTATAGGAGTATAACTTAAATAATAAAAAAGTTTGTCGATGACCGCGATTTTATAAAAAGATATTCATAATTTTGCCGTATAGTTTATGTACGCATCCTTTTGCCTACCAAATTTCCATAGCTATAGTAGATTTTGATTGGCTGAGATGTCAACCAAAGAATTACATGTATTTTGTCTCTCTTTCTATTATCGTGTCTAGTCTAGGTAATATATTTAAACGTCTTTGGTGTTCAATGATAATATTTGAATTGTATAAGCCTGATTTGATTGGATGTTGAGCTTTGCATGCTTCAGCAGAACTAAGCCGTATAATTAGAATAAATTTATTGATTGGAATCAATGCTTTCTACTTCTAATAGTGATATTTCCATTCATTTTGAGAAACAGTGTATACTAACGTAACTATTTGAACTTATTTTACTGGGATTCTTTTGGATAGTGGCCTACAATTAGAGCTAATATACTGTACACCTAAAAAGCGTCTGCTTACCTCGAAGCCTTTTGATAGTAAACAGCCTTGTTCCCATCCCAGGAAGTAGTAGAGAATAGCCCCAAGAGAGTAGACATCGTGTGCCTTATGGAGGTCTAGTTGAGCGGTCATGCAGTTGCTTGGGTTATCCTCCGTTGCCTCCGCCGCTAGCAGCACAGTCTCCGGGGGCATACAGATGGGAATTCCGTGGCCAAGGGGTGGTTCCGTTTTAAAACTAAGGACATCGCTGTGGCACGTTCCATCGTCCACAAGAAAGGCTTGATAACCATCTTCTTTGTCCTCGCCAATCTGATTACAGGGGGGCCATAGAGGTGCTTAGAGGGAGCGACTTAATTTGCAAATTGATTAAAGAAGACTTAAGATATAAAGATGAAGGCAACGTTCAGGATATCTCTGCGAAGTATGCACTCTAGCATTCTTACTGATACAATACTAGGTTGGCTAAAATCGTATTTCCATAAATCAATCTTTGTTTTTAAATAAACAAATGGAGCAAGGTAGGCTTCAGGGACGTTTACCAGAATACACTTTTATAACGTTTGGTGCTGTATTCCCTACTGTGCACACACACAAGTGGTCACGTGACCATATTCACTACTGTGCACACACATGAGTGGTCACGTGACCATATTCACTACTGTGCACACACACGAGTGGTCACGTGACCATATTCACTACTGTGCACACACATGAGTGGTCACGTGATCATATTCACTACTGCACACACATGAGTGGTCACGTGACCTTATTCACTACTGTGCACACACATGAGTGGTCACGTGACCATATTCACTACTGTGCACACACATGAGTGGTCACGTGTCCATACTAAAAATACACCCTTTTTGTATTAATGAGCAAAACATATTTGTTAACTTATATGTATACTTCTCACAAATATCGACAAAACTCTCATTCGGTTACTGATTATCTTAGCGTGATTATTTAAAATGTACGATAAAAATACAGTTTTCTTTCAGATTAAGAAGGGATAAAAACATGTGTTTCGAAATGTTATAATAAAAATAATAAAAATGCATCTTTTTATTTATATTACGTTATAAAAAATAAAAGGTTATTGGTAAATTTATGGATTAAAAAAGCTTTGAAAACACTGACAGTCAAATATTAATTAATAATCTCGAATATTATCTGATATCAGCAGCATTTAAACAATTGCTGAAAAGCTATCTATACTCATAGAAAAGTATATATAAGAATATATGTATACAACAATAAATAATACAACTTACGATACAAAGGAAATCAAATACAGTTTGTCTCAAGCTAATGTTTCAGGACCTTAATGCTTTTCCTATATTCATAAATGACATAATGTTCTTGGCTCAAAAGAACATTTTAAACAACTTGAAGGAAATGCAAGTACCCCTTAGTAAAAGAATGTAATGATTGACTTATTGTATGTACAATAACTTATATTAAACTCAATACACGTTTTAGTTTTCAGTAAAATAAATACAAAATGTTCAGACTTCAAGTTGAAATTAGGTAGCAAAGAAATAAAGACACTCAGAAACTAATTATACACTTGAGATCCTCATACAAAAGATTAACTAATAAAATATAAGTATTTCCTACTAATTTATTTTGTTAGAAAAATGGGTCTAATAAATAACTGCTGTTAATTTATAAATCTCTTATTCTTTCTATATTGAACTAGGCAAAAGAGTTGTATGGAAGACAAATTCTGTGTGGATACAAAATCTTCAAACATCGCAGAAAAAAATTCTAAACATACGTTTTAGAACAGATATATTATTTAGTACGAACACATTGTTTGAGCAATTAAATATATTAGAAATGCATGATCAAGAAACACTAAGGCCCTGTATATGTCAAACCATCTTCAGCGAAACCCTTCTTATCAAAATGGAAGATTCAGAAACAATTGAATAATATATTTATTAGATAAGGAGAATATAATTACAAAAATAAAGTAACTAATGAAGCCGTTATACCTACTATAGAATAGTCTACCAATTGTCATAGAACTCAATAATAGATGTCCATTTAAAGTCAGTATGTAGTATACTAAATCATTTGCATCAAATTGCAAGTTTATACACGCATACATTTACCTATTTGCAAGTTTATGGTATGTAATTGTAATTCTTACAGTATTGTTTAGATATACATAAACACTTTTTGTAACCAATTATATAGTGTATATATTATAGAAACGAATGTTGCTTTGCACATTTACTTGTTGTAAACATTTTCAAACATTAATTCGATATCAATTACTAACTATTTACTCCACGCGCTATACATATATTCTACAATATCAGCATGATCGCTATATAGAGCTTTCAAAGGTGCAGTGTTATTTTAAATGGAATTAGTCAGAAAATATATTCGTTTAACTGCACATGATACATTTCAAATGTTTAGTATATTAGGAAAGATAAAGCGTTATAGGGGGCATAATATTCCCCCCTCCTGCAAGAAAAACTCGGTATGAATAGAGTAAATATTAATTTGCATGTTGTAACCAATAAGATCAAACACAGAAACACACATATTTACCTTTATAACGTATGAACGCTTTAAGGTAATGTCAGAAGTTTTTAAATAAACAATTTGGAGAATGGACACACACGATAATTATTAAATTGTGTTTTTTTATAGCTACTGATTTTATGTCACTACAGATTTTTTAAACCAACAAATCTAATATATTGAACAATTGCATTTAACTTTCCAGTTATATTGTAACCCTATTTAAGGATTATATGTCATTTCTATTTTACTTTTAACTCTGTGATAAGGTCCATGACAACGGAACCTTCGTATTTCCTGTATATTTACTATTTATCACACGCACACGTATATTAATTAGTTATTGATGGTTTCGGCCACTCACCAGAATGTTGGCGAACTTGATGTTGCGATGGCTGAAACCCATCTTCACATGGAGATAGCGCAGTGCGTGGACAATCTGCCCTGCCAACCGAAAACGCAGGCTCAGGGGCCGGAACTCCTGGAGAAACTGAAGCATCGTCCAGCTCTTGTGAGGATAGTAGGATAGGAGTTCCATTTGACTCTCGGTGTCACGGTCAATCAAGCGGATTGCCAGGGGTGACAGAATGTTCTGATGCTTGATGACACTGCCGGAAGAAAGGAGAAAGGTGGATGATCCAATCATTTGGTTGACTTTATAAAGAGCACAACCCTCTAATCACTTAACAAGTATTGCCTGTATTGAAAACTATAGTTAAATAATAATGTAACGGTATTATTTATTCATAAAATGTTTATTTTATCTTAAAGTCAACTTTTCCGCATTTTTCTGTTATTTTTTAGATGAAAAAATGAAGCAATATAACTTTCCGTAACTTTTACATCAATTAAGTTTTACAACTTTTAGCACTAGAAATAGGTGGTGACGGTGCACCCAAATAGGTGGTCACGGTAAACCCAAATAGGTGGTGACGGTGCACCCAAATAGGTGGTGACGGTGCACCCAAATAGGTGGTCACGGTGTACCTAAATACGTAGTCACGGTGAACCCAAAAGGTGGTCATGGTGTACCCAAAAGGTGGTCATGGTGCACCCAAATAGGAGGCCACGGTGTACCTAAATAGGTGGTCACGTGACGTTGATCTGAAATGCGCCTTTTTTTGCAAAGAATAACACTTTTTAATAGGAAAGCATGCAAATCTTTTTCGAAATCTGTGAAAATCTGATTCAAATGCTGATTAGCATCATTCGCGTATAATCAATTATGACGAACAATAAGTAAGTTTTTCAACAAATATTAACAAATTATTGCTAAATCTAATGATTTTTTAAATACAGTTTGATTAATAGTAGTTGATTAATTTACAGGAATACAATTTATTGTGACTTAGTTTAAATGAGATTTGGTATTCATATTGTTTAGCTCCACATCTTGGATTAAATCCATACATGTAAATCTTTAGAAATCCCTCCTCTAAGAAATTGCAAAAGTATAGGGTGGGAGGGATTAGTTCACTTCGGAATGTGGAAGCGAAGAAAACTCTATATAGAAGGGGTTCATTTAAGATAGTTCTAAATGAGCTGGAATATGGCGTATAGTTGCTATATATAATTGATTCTGCTGATAAAGCTTCTCATTTGTTGTTTTACGAAACTGCCTGTTAGAAGTATACGTATTTAGAAGCGATAAGCGACACGGGATCAGGGACTTATTACATCTTCCTTCATATGATCAGGGACTTATTACATCTTCCTCATATGATCAGGGACTTATTACATCTTTCCTCATATGATCAGGGACTTATTACATCTTCCTCATATGATCAGGGACTTAATACATCTTTCGCATATGACCAGTGAAGTAATATGGTCGACGGAACTAGTTTTATCTAGAAATATAATTCATTCTATCATACCTCATCAGGTTATCTCTACCTAATATTGTTCCAGTATGGTCCATACGCTAAAACAACGTAACACATCAAGAAATACATCATCAGTATTATGAGAAATAAGACAACATATCGATCATTATGATAACTAATACAATAGTGAGTAGCATACACCTTCTATGTGTTGCTCCTGATTTACATATAACCCTTTACTCTGTTGTATTTGTTGTATAATTGTAAATCTAAAACGTCCCATACGATTTCATGCTTTTTAACTTTTTACACGTCGTACTGTGCCGCGCCGCGTTTAGTGTGCCTAGGCCTTTATTCGTGTTTTCACCTGGAATAGTAGGAGTGAATGGCCACATGATTCTGCTTGTGTCGGATGAACCTCCGGCTCCGACAAAACAGTAATTGCTCTCTCGCCTCGGTGTCGCCAGTCCTCCAGAGGCCAGCTCGGACCAGCTTCAGCTCGTCCGCCGGAAGGATGTAGTCGCCACGCATTGCCAGACACGCAAGATGTTGCCGGGCGAACAGTGGCGCCAAGGCAACCAGTTGTTGGTGTGTGTCAGACTCGGGAACTGTTTCGGCTTTTACGCGGTCCTCTTCTTCTCGCAGTGTCTCGCTGAAACGTTCGTGTTTGGCTATCACGTCAGAACGAATCGTGTCGAATATGGCTTCGGCAAAGTCTTGCCTGTTGAGGTATTATGGGGAGCGATTGACAAAGGATATATATCAAGTCAGCTTGCATTCATCAATGGAAATAAATTAAGGTGAATTTGCGAGACACATTGGGGTAGTAGTGAGAAAAAGTGGTAAGCGCAAAGATTAGAGAGAGCATTTATTGATCTGAGAACATGCAATCGATATGTGGAGTAATATTTGTACTTTCTTAAAAAGGGCACCTATCTAATGATACAAGCTAAAATAGTTCATACTTGACTATAAATCACAATAATAATAAATTGTATAAAGTAAGTATTAATAAAACAGTGTATTTGCGTGTTTTATACTACGATCACAACCATAAAGTATTAAATACCAAGAGAATTCCCTCGGTCAAAAAAGCGTAAATATATGTTTGTCATAGATATATAGAGTTCGCCATTTTATATTCCCACCAATGCGATGGTAATTTAAATCTAAAAAACTGATATGAAAAGTAAAAATATATAAATGTGCGCCTGCATTAGAGCTACAATAATATGTAATTTATAGGAGCATAGCTTAAATAACAAAAAAGTTTTTCGATAGCGGCAAATAACTAGTTTTGCCTACTTTTAAGCCGTAGGAATACGAAATAAAGTGCCCGT
>JAYRBW010035649.1:0-11933 GCA_036023295.1 Invenusta paracnida | reverse complement strand
TACTGCCCTGACATATCTGCAGTCACATTTACCTGTACAGTCATCTGTCATAAAAGATGTACAATGTTTGTTATCTATGAAAATACCCTATAAAACTCCTATTTTCCTCCTATTTTTTAAACTTAAAATATCCTATTTTCCTATCTATTTTTGTGTTGTTGAGTGCTGTGAGGCCTGAAAATCTACAAGAGCTGCGACACAAAGGGATTCAAACAATGGAACAATTTGAGAAAGAAGGCTTGCATCGCACTGTGTGCAACAGGGTGGTGCTCAACTGAAGCACATAGGACACTAACATGTTTAACAAACAGTTTGTTTGTATTAATACATTATACTTGTCCTGATAAGAATATAAATGTTATTATAATTTCTACCATATTTTCCTGAAATCCGGCTATAATTATGGGCCACCCTGTATACATACATAATATTATATAATTTTTCTTAGAAATTTTATAAAAATAATAGCAAATTTTAGTGTAGTATAACAACAGCTTTGGTAAACAGCTAATAATATTTTCTATACCTTATTTGGCTATGGATTTAATATTTAGCCATATCAATAGATCTATTTATAGTAACATATTGCAATAAACTGCCCTTAATGACATTAAACTTACTATATTATTTTTTTGTAATGAATGAGCTCTACATTAGGTATACATACAATGACGCACATAATTGAGTAATACATCTTTATTTTTGCAGGTTACCCGCTACATTCACCAAGTGAATATTTCCACTATTTTCAAAAGCATAACGTGAAAGTCATTGTGAGACTGAACAAAAAAATTTATGATGCCAATAGTTTTGTAAATGCTGGATTTCAGCACTACGACCTATTTTTCTGTGATGGAAGTGTGCCTCCGGATTCAATTATGTTTAAATTTTTAAAGCTCTCGGAGGCCACAGATGGAGCTGTTGCCGTTCATTGTAAAGGTAAGGAAGCTTATTCAGTATATATTATTTTCAATTTAGAAAATATGGAGTTTATTTTTGAGATTTCCAGAGTTTGTTTATATAATGTTTGGTTATATAACAATTTTATTAGTTAATAATTCCATTGATATGCCTTCATAGTTTCAATGTTTCAATGTTTAAGAAAACTTTTTTATATAGGAAATACAAACGCATTTTCGTCTTTGGATACAGACGTATATTAAAGGTATTCAAACGTATAACTTTATCAGATACAAATCAGGCCCGTAAACTTTATCAGATACAAATGTGAGAGTAAGTGATCAAATCTCTAAATATATATGTACATAGACTTACCTAGTACATTGTGTATGGCCAATAGCAAGTTAAATAAACGGGTAGTATCATATAATAGAGTATAATTGCATAATTTCAGAAAATTTAGTATTATGTAATAAATAATAATAAACAGTTTGGAGTATTACAAAAATCTAATATTTTATATGATATTTCAGTTTATTTAACTTGATATTAGCTATTAATACACACCAGGTAGTGCACTCATATGTACATATTTAGTCATTTGATCACTTATTTTCACAGTTAGTACTTGATAAAGCCCATAGGCGAAACGCTGTACGTTTGAATTCCTTCCAAGACTAAAATACATTTTTCTTATTTTATAACTAATTCTGAATACGTGAATTTGCAAAATTGGATTTTCTTTTTTATAATTTTTATATAAGTTTTTTATAATTAAATTTTATGTATTACAAGTTCACTTAAACTATACCTCTACATTTTTAAATATATATATTTATGTTCTATTTATGTTTGTAAACGTCATTTGTTGAACGTTTTACGCACAAGTCTCTCTTGATATTTTATTGTGAACTATATCGTTGTTAAATAATATTATTATGCAGCTTGTATTTTTTCTAGTTTGGATTCTAATTCTTACTTTACTGGACATAAATTGAAGTAGTTTTGAAAGATTCTTTCATTTCAAAATATTATTATCTTGGTAATACACTATTGCTATATGATTCATTTTAATATTATTAACTGATTTATTTTATTTATTTAAGCTGGACTTGGTAGAACAGGAACTTTGATTGGTTGCTACATGATGAAACATTACTTCTTCACGGCAGCTGAGACTATTGCTTGGATTCGAATTTGTCGTCCTGGTTCAATTATTGGTCCGCAACAAAACTGGCTTGAGCAGTAAGTGATTTAAACTGATTTAAGATTTTATCATCCATTGCTATACTAAATAATACACTTGAAATATTCATACATCAATTAATCGAATGTTTTTAGACTTTTTTGTAATAGTGGTACATGACCTCTGATAAATATAGCAATAATTCTAAAAACTTTAAAATAAATTTACAGTTTTTACTTTAATTTTTACTGTTATTAGTATTTAGTTTTATTTCAGATTTTGTATTTTATAATTTTACAGTTAAGTAGTTTATAGATATTATTTTTCTCCACAGGAAACAACACCTTTGTTGGTCCCAAGGTCAACTATGCGTCGAGAAACCCAGTCTTGCAAGTAGACCATCATTTGACAGGGGTGATTTAACGGATCTCTGCAGTTCAGGAGTAGCCGACACATCTGACGGTATAGTTCCAAGTAATCAGGGTGACTTGCCCGACAACAGAGGTATTACACAAGGAGATAAGCTCAACCAGTTGAAGGCTCAACGGAAGTCTAGAGTGGCGACTATTACAAACGGAGGAAGTTTTCAATCTGACACTATACTTTCCTTGAAACGGTATTTGTTAAATTTGTTGATTTTTTTCATGTTTAACATTTTGTAATATATTTTCTGATTGTATTGTATAGTAACTAAATATTATATTATACCCTTATTTTTTGTATTAAAAGTACTATATCGTATTTTCCGTTAGCCTTAAATATAATTATTTCTAATTATATGATGCAGTTATAGCTTATTGACACTTCAATTGGTCAATACATTGTAACAAATACTTTGTCCGCTATATGCAGGATAAGGTACTTTTTATTTGTAGTATTTTATAAATTATTTATTCGATTGTACTGATAATATAAATATATTTTAAAGAATTATCATCCATTAAATTTGATTTTCTTCCTGGTATATATTTGGAGAATTAGTATTAGAAACTAAAGCTTTGTAATGAATGTTTGGAAACGATAACATGGAAAGGGTCATTTTTAATTAAATTATAGAGCTGTTCATCTGCGTGTGCTTATTACCGGTTTTTTAGTAACCTTTTTGCCATTTTTAATGAATTTTTTTCGGTGTTAAATTTATAATAAAAGTTATTAAAATATCATAATTTTTGTATTTTATGTAGATAAAAAACGTAATTTTTATGTTATTATAATTATGTAGGTGGCTTTTATGTATTTCTTAGTTAATATGTATGTGTGCCAATCCGCAGATTTAATGGCAAAGCATCTCAAAGAAAAAGTAAAGAGCGACCCGTAACCAACAAGCGATCTACCCAGCCTATTGTTAAGTCTAGCAAGGCTCCAACTCTACTAAGTGCTTCTAGTGGCTCTATTGGTGATCGTCGGATGAGACGTACAAAGGCATCTAACAATACTAACGACTCTGCTAAAGAAGACGATAAGTAAGTTCACTAGCTATTATATCACAAATAATTAATATTATGCGCGTTCCATTTGAAGATTAATTCATTAGGTGAATAGTAAAGTAGAGGACAAATCGTTTTAATTTTTAGGGAATGTTGGAACGCTTGTTTTTATATCACAAATACAGCGTTTTTATGATGCATATTATATACTGCCATCATTTAGAAAATTTAATACATATTTAGCAAGATATTTTAATTATTTTACGCATTTATTCATAACTGCCCCAATTGTCTTAAATATTCATGTAACTCATTAATCTATTTTTATAAATATACATCCTGATCTTTGGCAAATTTTCGTTTTTAAAGAATTTTTTGCATATATTACGTGTATTAGAATAGTTCATTCTTAATTTTTACATTTTTCTTGAGAAACTGTTGTGGCTCATTTATAACATATTTTTTATTAAACTTTTGTAAAATTTAAAATTTAATTATTTTATTAAAACCATTATTTTGAACTATTTGGTTTCAATCGTTTATATTTAATATATTATATAAATTTCTATTTTTTTTTAATACTTTGTCGATTATTTAATCGATATTATCTAATATTTTTATTTGTAGTATTTCTGTTTTTCATACTAATTTCAGTTATTCTGTGGTATGTCAAATAGTGATAATATAATATATATCTGCTTCTAATACATGTTTGCCAGATATTTTTTTACTAAAACACGCGGTTATATTTTGTTAAAACATCAAATAATTAGATATTTACTACCAATTTTAACTTATTAAAAAAATAATTGTCTGTTACATTTAAAACAATTTATTGTTTTACCTTATGATTAATATTTATTTTTTGTAGTTATTAGAGAAGTATAGTCTATTACATGAAACTTTCTATAATATTACTAATATCAAAATAACATTTAGTTTAGGTTGTTTTTACTGGTTACTGTGCAGAATATTTTCATTAAATCGCTAATACCCAGTAAACAATATTATATAATATATTTGCTTTATCATGCTATAATTTTTAAAAATTGATTTCAATTATTAACTAACTTTGAAGGTTCGTGTTCAAATTATTTATTGTTCAGATACATCTTATTTATTTGTCCAGCTGATGAAGATTAATTCTATTTAAAATTTTATTGTTTGAAGTTTTATATTTGTGATATTATTGTACATATATATTAGGTGATAATACGTTACTACTCAATTATTTAAAGAAATAATGCAAGTAGTAATGAAGTTGTCTTACCATACCCTCCATCCCTTTCTAGTGCTAAAAGTCCAATAAAATAAAATTTTATTTATTCTAAAATCCTATGAAATTTTTTTATTTATTCTAAAATCCTAAATGATTGCTGAAAGTATACTAAACTACTAAGTTATTGCTAAACACCAGTTTGGCAAACTCCTAAATATTTGTTAAAAATTCTTAACTTACTAAATATTTCTAAATATAATGAAAAGGTGGTTTTCTCTGTGCAGCATTAAAAAAAGAGAGGAAGAAGCACTGACTGCAAATATATCGTAAATTTAATAACTACAAATTTACAATATATTTACTCATTTTTATTTCTAAATAAAAGTTCTCTTAATGTACTATGATTTGTCTTTACTTACACATTTAATATATCATTTTATTCTACTGAAATAATAATAAATGGGTAGTATATTATAATATATATTTTCGCATGACAGTGAGCCATGTTCTGTTTTTACCATCATCGTTATTAAAATAACCACTCGAGAGCATTTATAATTCCAACGTAATTTTGGGAAAAAAAATCGTACACGCATATTTGTTTTAATTTTATTATTTTTAAATTCAATTTGATAACCTTGTCATAATGACAATTTTTATGATGTGTTAATTATGATTAATTTTCGTGAGACAATGGTTTACGTCTGGTTAATTTAAAAGCATTACTTGGGTTGTGAGTAGGGGGGGGGGGGGGTGGAGTGATATGATGGGAGTGTGAGGGGAAGGCACCATCCTGATTCAATTTCTTGTAGGCTTACTATAAATAATATGATTTTGTTTGCAACTGTATAACTTGACATACATATATTTTGTGTACATGTATAATTAAATCAATACATTTAATATAACTGTATTGCAACTTTATTGCTAATAATAATTTGTAATACTTTATTTCATTATTTATCTGCCATATTTATGGCTGATATATGAATTATTTTACAGACTGAATATAATTTATAAAAATCTATTGGATATTGAAATTATATATTCTGTATGAATTCTGTTTTGTTTTACATAATATATTTAATAATTGTCTCGTTATCTTTATTACTTGGTTTATTTTTCTACGTAACATGCATTTTTCACATTAGTTTATTGAATAATTTTTTAAATATTTGTGAGTTTATTTCTTCTGTGTTTTGTTTCCTTTTGTGGCCTATTTGCTAATAATTTTTTAAATATTTGTGAGTTTATTTCTTCTGTGTTTTGTTTCCTTTTGTGGCCTATTTGCTAATCTATTGACTTTGTTTGCATCGGTAACATAATGTGCTGAACATATATTGGTTTATTCCTGATTGAGGATTCATTCCTTCAATATGTTCTTTTGGAGTGGTTGAAGTTCCGGTATGCTCCTTTCTTCAATTACAGTTTGGTGGCTCACAATATGGCAGCTAGTTTCCTCTTTTGGCAGCATCGTCGCGAGCCCTACAAAACTCGGTCGGCCAGACTTACTTCACTTTATAAGTCGGTTGCCAGTCGCGATACATCACACTGCAGTACTATGTTGACTGTGAGTGGAGGATGATGGGTGTCTTGGCGCTATTCCTCAAACTCTTAGACTAGACTAAATTTCTTTAACGTTAAATTAGATTCTTCGAATGATCTATGCTATAATGTCATGTTAAACATACTCGAGATGTTTCTACTAATCCCTCTTAAATTTATTCGCGTTGAATAGTATTATTTTTAATAACATTTTTATAATCTGTGTTTTAAAAGTATTTTTTGTCAGCTGTTTTTAATTAAAAGAAAGCATAATAATTTAATGTATTGTTAAACAAAAGTTTTGTCAATAGCTTAGAATTTGACTTTCAATTAATTTATCTTTACAAATATGGATTTTATCATAATTTTATTGGTTGATTCAGTCGTGATCGAGAATATATTTTCGCGTCTTGTCATCATTTCTGTTCTACACTTGATGACCTCCCTTACTCGCATGCATTAGTCAATTATCATTTATTACGTAATCTTACTATTTTAATTTTGATTTTATTACATTCTTAGGTTACTATATATTTGATTTTATTATCGTCTGTAATCTACTGATGAGAAGACGCAAAAACATATTTTCAATCATAACTTACCTTCTAGATTTAATAAGGGAACTAACTTACAATTAATAAATTAACTTTTATATTAATTAATTCAATTGATTTGTGTTTATTTACAGTTATACAATACATTTGAAATCGATTTTCTGGATATATATTATTAGACATGTATCATTTTAACTTATTTGTCTATTCTTAAATTTAACCTGACTAATTTACACATTTATAGCTTAATTTATTTAGTAAACATTTATTTCGAGTCTGATATAGTTATCATGAATTAAATATGCGTTTAGAATCGTCTAATTTGTATATGTATGTACACTTACGAATGATAATAATTATTAATTTAAGGTTTCATTATTTTTATCTAGCCACCTAAACGCAAGAAAGTGTGTGTAAGTTATTACTTCATTGTGTATGAACATGACTCGATGTACCCTTCCCTGCAATCACTTCTTTGTTTTATTCTCGTCAAAATATTTATAGTTTAGTTATTTTATCCCACCCGGATAGCATTTCTTCCTATTTTTGTCTAGTTACAATTATATTTTCTTTCTGTGTTGTATTTTATGCATGTTGATAGTATGCTGTATGCTATGAATAGTACCTATGTACAAGAGGACTAGTATGCTATGATTTTCGTCTATTAATTTTTAATTTTTAACCGAAGTACAATAAATGTTAATTTTAGTGTTTGCTTATTTTGGTGTTTTATTCATAATGTTTTCCTCAGTAAATTGGCGTTGCTTTTATTATTTTTATACTAACATTCTATATGCATGTTTCACAATAAGAGTCTTTGTTTTTTTAAACGCTCAATGTTTTAGATTAAAAATATTGCAATGTATGAACTCAATTGTTCCTCCTTCACTATACGTTCTTTTTATTGTCATATAATATTTTTATTTATTTTAGTGTATTAATTTCTAGAAATTATTAAATTTTTTTATTATTGTTGTCGTCTTACTTCATTACATATCTTATTTTGAGAATTAGTATATGATTGCATTCATATTATGGACGTCTATCTTATGGCGTATTGCTGTAAGCATGATCAAAGGACTTAAACACCGATTAGTTCACCTTTTACAATGTCAATTGATGTCATAATTGTAGATACCGGTTGCATTTTTAATTAATGTTTTTTATTTATCTATATTTACATTTATTAAAATAATTTTGCAATATATAACTGTTATTGTTTTTCATTTGATTATGCTTCAATATTTTTATATTATTTTCTAAAATATTCAAATTTCATACCATTATTAGACATTATCTATATCCCTGGCTTAGTATCCTAGATATTCTGGAATAATTATGATTGTCAGTAAATTGATAAAATACGTTTTAAAGGCATTGGTTCATCTGTGGGTTTTTATAATGCATTGTAAATTTCATTCAGTACTATGTATAATATACTACTAATTTAATTTAACAATTATTAGAAGTTAACATTTCTTACTGTTTCTCTTTTTATTTCTTTAATATCCAGGCGACTTCAACGGTCCCGTACTCGCTCTACTAAGAAACCTACAAAAATTCGTAACGTATCTCGAATGAAGTCGCCTCGATGCAAATGACTCTATTTTTAGATGGACACACTGTGTATATAGTCATTAATTAACTATAAACCATGCAATCACATTATAACATTCAATCAGTCAATTATAGTCAATTAGTAATATTTTTATCCCAGTGTGTTATTATGATCTACCAACCTACATACCATAATATTCGATACAAAAAGTACATATTATATTGATATTTACATACAATCGAATTCTACAGATTTTTTATCGCTTCATTTTTTGAATGCAAGTTACTTGTCTGATTTAACCTACAAACGTTTATGAAGTAACAAATTATATTGTTGGCTTAGTGCCCAAAGAATTTTTACTGCTTAAAAAGCCATCTGGTTTGTTGGATTCGACTGTATAATTCTAATTTATTCACCATACTCTGTGTATTACTGAGAGGTTTTCTGTGCATCAAGATGTAAAATATAATGTGCCTTTTATTATTTGTCTGCAAAATGCTTTTATCTCTATGTCGATGTCTATCTTACTTATAATACAATGTTTGATTTCAAACTTATAACCATCAATCTAGTGTATCTTTAAATGTTTTCACCTCCGATCTTATTAAAAGCTAGAAGCATGTCTTGTCTGATTATTTATACAACGATAGATATATTGATGTTTCATTAGATCCCAATTTATTTTAATTCATGCATGTATATATATATTTTATCACCACATACTTGCGTCTCTGTGATCATTCGCCTTTCGATCTGACACATGCGAATTCATGAGCAGCTATACTCAATCTATATTTGCTATTATTATTTTAGACGTAAATAATGTACACACTTGTTTGTCAGTCTTTATCGATAACATAATCTTCCTTTAGCTATCAATATATTTATTGACTGTATTGTTGTATGATTTATTATCGATTTTATGTTTCACTTTTCATAATAATTATAATATTCATTTCATTTCATTATATATTTAGCATTATCATCTACTTTGCGAGGCTTTATTTTTTATTACCCTTTCTGTATTAAAAATGTACCAATAATTATGTATAACTTATTCATTTATTTGAATGGACATTGGCAGCTTTAACTAAATATTCATATCTTCGCTGACAGTTCGATACATCGATATCTCTTCGTTGTCATTGTTTTGTTTGTACAGTGAATTATTAAACCTTATTTTGTTTGTGATAGGTTTACTCTGGTCTTTTTAGTCATTTCCTTCTATTTAATATGATCCGCATCAATAAATGAGGTTACTTTCAATATCTTTAGTTTTTCTTTATTATTACTACTTAAATATTTAACAAAATGTTTACTTATTTTTAATTTTGTTGTTGTACCTTTGTAACATTGTATATTTTTCATGTTTAAATTTCTCGAAATCGTCATTCTTTAAATGATATATTTTTGTAATGTTCTATTCTTTTCAATTATATACATATTACATTTCGCTTAAAACGAAGACATAATTAACTACAAATAATGCTCAACAGCTCACTTTTTTATGGAAATTAAATTAACTATAAAAAATATTGCAATCCAGTTATTAACTAGTAACCTAATACAGAAGAGCTTTTAAGTTTGTGTATTGATAATGTCATAAAAAACATCACAGTAACCATCGAATAATTTAATATAAATACTTTTATAAAGTACATTTCTTTTTCATTTCAGTACTTATTTGTTTAAGAAATGTCCGATGACGACTCGTTTATTAGTGCTTCTGACACGGACGAATCTGTGGACGATGACACTGATGCTGTGGCTATGACCGATATTAATAATGACTTTGAACTAAAAGAGGAAGCGTCGGAGGATTACTTAGTATATACATTTTTATGTATAATATATTAAAGTGTTACCAATATGTTTATAATATTTCATGAATTACATTGTCCATCTTCTAAAGTTTACTTTCAAAAACATATTAAATTATATTTGACTTCTCTATTATAACATTATACATACACAACGAAGAGCCTGATAAAATGTTTCTTATTTTAAATTCTGTATTAATGACATTACATCTGTTTTAGATACTGCTATCCATTAGCTAAATTAAATTAGTAATGCTTCGAATTACATATAACGAAGGCATTTCAATAAAATCTTGAACCTTCTCCGAAATTTATAATTAAACAAATAATATCAAAATTAACTTTTAATACCGAATTTTATATATTTATTGTCAAAATCTCTTGAAATTTTGACAGTTTTCATGGTTAAAATGCATATATTTTTTAAATCAAATTATTTGATACATGATTTTGTGCATTAATTTTGTGTATTATGAAATTAGAATAATAACTTCATTTACATTATTTTCAGATGCTTTCACCTGAAGACTTGACCCGTCACATGAATGAGATTATTCGCGAAGTATCTCAAATTATTAACGTGGCTCCTACTTATGTACGCCTTCTTCTCTCACGTTTCACTTGGGACAAAGACAGACTTATTGAACACTTCTTTGACCATGACAGAGAACAGGTGAAGCAAAATTTATAATGTTTCTTTTTGCAAAATTATATTCTAGTAATAGTAAAGTTTTTTTTAGGCAAAAATAAGACTGAAATACTTTAAATAACACTATTTTATTACTTAGTAAAAAATTTATATTAAGAAAATTTGCAATAACAATATAGTTTATTATAATAGTTAATTTTATTCACTTGTCTATTTAGAGGCTTTTGATATTATTTGAAGACGTCCAGAACTTTATTTATTTATTTTATTATGATCAGACGAGATTAATGACTGAATAGGTTTCAAAGTAATAATGGTACTTTTAAGTACTTTTATGTATTATTTTATCTCGCTCAACTATAGATGGCAGTTAACAATAAAATCTTAACCTTTCGTTTATTAGTAATTTTTTTATTGAGAATTGACTGTATACATTTTATTTTACATCAATACTAATTTATGAAAAGGGTACTTTTTTATAATATATAGAAGAAGAATATTTTTTATTTTTTATACAGCTTCATTAGAATATGGATTTTAATCTATTTGCTTCGGGTGGCCACCTGTCCTCGAAATTCGAGGACGTTCTCGAAAGTTTTCAAATTTTGTAAAGTGTCCTAAAATGTCCTAAAATTTCCTCGAATTCTGTAAAATGTCCTCGAATTCTGTGAATTTTGTAAAATGTCCTCAAAATTGTCCTCGAAATTTGGAGTATGCTCTAATAAAAAAATGTAATATTATTTTTTGTACATTATATGTTCAGTGCTGGTATGACATTTTAAACTCTGTTGTGTACACTCATGTATTATTTATTTGGGCCTCCCTTTTTTTATATATTTTCCTATTTTTATTTTCAAGCTAAAAATTTACAATCTGCATAAAAAAATATCCTGTATTTTTGCCGCTCTGTATCATTGTCAATAACACCTCATACAAACATGAAAAAAAGAAGTTGAATATGTCAAAACTTTTGTAACGATTTTAAACAATTTTTGTTGTTATGTTGTATTGATAAACTATGAAACACTGAAGTGGAACAATTTTATTTGATACAGCTTTTAATAGAAATATTTTA
>JAYRBW010035638.1:0-11933 GCA_036023295.1 Invenusta paracnida | reverse complement strand
GATGTATTCTTTCTGTAATATACGGATCTGTATCGAGATATTTGTTGTCTTTATAAATATATTTGTCAAAAATAATCAGAAGTTACTCCTAGATGCATTATTTTCTGAAATTTGTAGTTTTATCACAAAAGTTACTATAATAGTAAAATGATTTGTTACTAATCTTAACCTTCATAATTTTTAAAATATAATTATATAATAAATTATGAGACATATATGTAGCTATATAGTAGCCAAGATCTAGAACTGTCATTGCCAACTTATTGTGTATTGCTATATTAGATCAAAAGTTAAAATAATCATTTTAAGTTAACAGATGCAGAATTAATAAATGCAAAATTTGCGTATAAGAAAATTATATCATTTTTATGTCCATGTGGATATGATAAAACTTTAATTTGTCTTTTTTCGTTGTATTATTAATAAAAGTTATAATATAGACAATCATTTAGAAGATATTTCAGACATTTATAAACACCCTTTTTTTAAAGCTGTGTTAAAAATGATTAATTGATAAAAAAATTATAATTAACAATGTAACAAATTATGTATTTTTACTTAAAGAGATTTTGTTCTTATTAAACTCTCGGTATTCAAAGTATGAACTCTATTTGACCAATTAATATAATAACGTATTGTTTCTTACCTGTGTTGTTAAAATGCTTGTTAATTTAATTTAATTAAAATAATTCTTTATTTCAAGTGTATTAATACTTTTATCATATGATACAATTATTTATTAAACAAACTTTTTGGAAAAACTGAAATAGTTGATATTTGTCCAAAAACAGCTCTGCCTTTATATAGAACAATTGTAATAAAATATTGCTTGAAGAATCAATAAAAATAAGAAACATCATATTTACACATAATAAGCTTTCCGAACACCTTTTCTTCTTGAATATAAAGATTCAATTTCTAAAGAAAAATGTTTTATTTTGATGACAGTTAATTAATATTTGACTGAATATTTATCATATCTCTTTATTTTCTACAAAAGTTAATAGCATAATTTTTTATGACCGAATTTTTAGACTTGCTTATTTAACTTAGGTTTTTAACTATAGAAGCTGAAAACATCTGGTCATAGGAATTTTCTTAAGGTAGAAGTAAATTATGTAATTGATGCTACAAAATAATGTTTAGCATACCCTTATTTATACAGTTTGCCGGGAGGTTATTTGAGTACATGGCGGCCCAACTTATATTGCATAAAGTGATCACCTATTAAAGGAATATTCGCATCTACCAAAATATCACGCGTGCTGCGTGGGCTTTATTTAGCAGTACAATATTTAACACGAATGCATACAACAATCTAGGGGTGACACTTGTTGGGTTAAGTTCTTGAGTTAACATTACAATTATGACGATTGCATCCTTAATTCTAATGTTAATTTATATGGTATTTTTATGCACGCATTCAACTCCGTTTATTCCATTGTTATTCCTTGTCTAAACTTATTTATCGTATTTGAAACTTATAGGAAATAGCTTAAATGTCTAATTGAAGCCACTTATATTAAATCTAAAGAAAATAATGTAATGAATTTAAATGTGTTTTCCAATGTTATTAATTAATTATCTCAGGGAACACATATATATAGAAGCTACTTTAGATTTTTGGATGTATGCATACTCAAGATTTTTGTATTAGGTATGTGCTGTATATAATTCTATTTCATAGTCTAAATTGCATGTTACTCTATTGATCTTGCCTACAATTTAATAAATGTAAGTGTTAACATGTCTGTATGGTTCCTCATGTTCTAGTACTAGACCGTTTTACCTTTGTTATTTGCAATATAGTTTTACTTTTATTTTATAGTTTTTAACAGTTTATTCTTTATAGGTTTTTCTTATAATGCTGATTTAATATATGTCTTGTTCCCGTGTGTTCTTACCAAAGAATATAGAATACAATATAAATAACGCCCTATAGTTTACATATAATAAATATACCTATCTTAGGGCTATCCAGAAATTACGTCACACTCGAGGGGGGAGGTGGTGTAAAAAATGTGCCTAATCAAAATGTGACGTTTCATTTTCCTTTTCAATAAAATTGTGAATTTATATGATATAAATCAGAACATGTTTAGCAAATTCCAAAGGCTAATATAATAAAATATAGTTATTGTATTATATAATATGAGATGAACAAATAATAAGGCATAGGACTTTGTGAAATCCTTGTCAGTTAGGCAGCATATTTCTTGGATATTATGCAAATATGTAAACAGTGAATATAAATAATCGATTTTATACAGATAAATGAAATATTTTAGGTATAAAAAGTATTACTATTAATGGATTAACTTGTATTGAGAGGGAAAAATATGTGGTTATAAAAACATATAATAGTATTTGATTTTTGAAAGGAGGTCTCTAAATTTGTGACAAGAGGGGGGGGTTCAAAAAGCCTCTAAAAAGTGTGACGTTATTTCAGAATAGCTGCTTATGGTACTGTGGCTATGCACGCATTTTTGATAATATGCTTTGTATTTGTGGTGATTCTTTTGCTATACAAATGTTGTTTGAGTAGTAAATTTTAATTTTAATATGTTCAATATAATAATGTACCTCATGGTTGATGGCTAAGTATTTTCAATGAAAATTTATGTTTAAAATGAAATCATTGTTAAAACTATAAGTATAATGTGGTTTATACACTGCACGTAAAATGAAAATATTATAATAATTCTTATATTCAATTACCGTATTTGACTGTATCAGAAATCTTCCAAAAATCAAATGATAAATCTTCCTATCAATCATAAAATCCCTTATTGGGTCATTATATTGATTTAGAACCTTTAAAAATACAATTCAACTTGCAAAAACAAGTTATGCGTTAGGCTGTAATAAAACCGCTTGGAACGAGACCAAATTCTATTTATATACGACTTTTTGTTACAAAAATTGAGCTAAAATAAAAATTAAAAAAACACCAAGCTAATTGTCTCACCAGATAAAAGACGAAAGAAAATATAATAAAATAAAATGAGACAAAAAAACAAACAAAGAGTGACTAGATACAGAGATGTTCAGCCTAGCATAATACATGAAAGAAACACAAAAAATAAAGAAGAGAATATTTTTCATAAAGAGAAAACTCGAGCACAAAACAAAATAAACTCGAACATTTTATGGGAAGGAACGAATGTTGGAAATCCAACCATGATATATGTACTTGTAAAAACTCGGCAGGCCTAGAAAATAAGAGGATGTCTTGTTATGCCTTTGGTTGTTATGCTATGCCTATGGTTGGTATGTTATGCCTTTGGTTGTTATGTTATGCCTTTGGTTGCTATGTTATACCTTGGGTTGTTATACGTCAGCTGAAGCCAGAATTTGTGGCATAAGACCAAAACAGATTAAAAGTGGAAGAAGCCTTCAGAACTAAATAGTGATACAGTGTATGAAGTAAATAAGGTGCGGGACTTAGGTTTAACTGGTTTGATAGTGCGCCACTGTCACACTAAGGAGCTGGACTTGGGTTTAACAGGTTTGATAATACGCAACTGTCATACTATAAGGAGCGGGACTTAGGTTTAACTGGTTTGACAGTGCGCAACTGTCATACTTACCATATTCTGTTACTACTGACGAAGAAGATGGTGAAAAGCACATAATCCTCTTGGGAGTTTGCAATATGTCCATTTCAAATGGATGAACCTAAATGGCAGATGACGCTAAAAAGAGAAAGGGTTTTATTAGTATAGATGAAAATATCAAGACACAAGATGGATTTCTCTATTTTACAGTTACTATCAAAACTAGTAACAGTAAATTTTCTGTTAATGAGATTGGCTAGAATATTAGGAGGATAATATAATAGTGATGTTAGAGTGTGGACAATATAAATATTACAGGATAGAAAAAGTTTAATTAAAGAAGTAACAGATGAACAAGAGATGGAGTGTTGTATAGATGCTGTAGATAATAGATAATAGATTCTGACAACCATAACTGTTTTGCACAAATTTTCCCTTTTTTCACTTGTATTACTACATCTTGTTATTATCTATTATCTTTTTTTTATGCTTAATTCGTAAATGTTAAAATTATTTGTTTTTATTTACATGTTTTTCTTGTTCAATTATTTCACTACAGAATATGATGAAACAAACTCCAATATTGCCGTTCGTTATACACGGAAAAAGATTATATGTTCAATAATCACGTTGATACAATTACAAAATGTACACTATTGAACTGATATTTCATTGAATAAGAGAAGAATAGACATTCAAATTGCTCTTATAGTCGACAGCCATATACAGTTGAGCTTCAGAATCCCCGAACCCATCAATGTGTAGTTCATTCAAATTGCTCTAGTCGACAGCCATATACAGTTGAGCTTCAGAATCACCGAACCCATCAATGTGTAGTTCATTCGCTTCCTTGTTCAGAAATTTAGACCATTCCACCGAACCTCTGGACTTTGGATTGTAGGCGAATAGTAGACGAGGTATTTGTAAACCAGTGTCAGTGGTGTTTCTTATAGCCCAGGGACAGGTTTCCTTGAATTCAATAACTGCAAAAATTCCGGAATCCTCTGGACATGATTTGTAAGCACTATTAATGAAAAAACTTCGATTCATTGATTTGTAAATGACTTCATGTCCTCTTATGTTAAAATAGTTATAATCTTGTTGTTTTAAAAGAGTAATGTCCCATGGAAACGAGTCAATCAGCTCTTTCTTACTGAACCAAGATTCCATTGTACTTCCAGCTCCATTGAAGATCAACTCATTCACCTTGGATCCATGTGTCCACATTGATATTGAAATATTGGCGAAAGGAATTTCATTCCAGATGTCAAGAAGGAAACTTCGATACCAGGGTGTTGATGGTGTCCATTGACTCCAGGACAGAAGAACAGTTTCATTCGAAGGTCCCGCGAGAAATGTGTCCCTCGCACTTTGACCAATCCTCGATCGAATACCAAAAAGAGGCAGACTCGCCTGATCAACATTGATTTTCTTGAATTTGCGGCTGATAAATTGTTTGGAAGATTTCTTATGACTCTTCCCCAAAAGTTGGCAGTAATTCTGAGAATTCTTCACAATCTTGAACTTTGAATATCCGCCAGAAAGAGCAGCTTGAGAACATTGTATTTTATTGGAAAACGATTCAGTGCGATCAAAAAACAGTATTAACAGTAATATTTTACATATTACCGAAAGCATAATAATACAAGAAATATATGATTTTAATAATACTGTTCCGTTACTGTTTCTAAATGGGAATACGGTTCATACAACTAGAAATTAGTAGAAAATTGTAAATTTCAATCTTTGAAGATATATATATATATTTATATACGTGTGTATTTCAATTTGGTTCCATTCCACTAGTTCCATTTTGTTATTTGAACACCAAAAGAAAAATATTTATAAAAAGCTGTCTGTGCAATTTTAATACAAGCAAAAAGCGACGATAAACAGAGAACATTTGTTCTATCATTCCTGTCAACTAAATCAACGAACGAGAGATTTTTGGGTAAACATCGTTGCTTTCATTACTTGGCTTAGAATACAATGTATGTACATATTACATACTCGTATTTCAAGTTTATTTTATATACATTTTACCAACTTTATTATCTGATGTCTCTCTCAAGTAGCTTTTATAATTTACGAAAAATATATGCCCAAGGTATACGAAGGTATAACAAAAAAGGCATTCGAATTATTTTCCGCGATATTAAATTAAGTGATCCTTTTGCACCCCAACCAAACACTCCCTCATTGAAGCCATCAAACCCATCACTCACCTCCCCTGGCAAACGGAAACTCACATGGATCTCCCAAGTTTCTCTTGATCTAGCACTGTCACCCATAACCCAGAATCATGGGAACTAGCAGCGAACAAAAGAGATTGGAAACTCTTGGTGAGAGAAACTATGTTATCCTAGGACGATGGTGACAATCAGAGAATCTTAAATGCACGTATATATATATTTATATATAAACATTTTGTATGTACATATACTCCTACATACGTGGATCATATATTCTCTGATGACAACTAGGCTGCAAGAGAAAGACTCTCTCGAGTCCCACCAATTGCTGATCGCAAGTTTATCTCAATCAATCAATCTTTGGATCCTATATTCTTTGGTTCTTACTTCTAACCAAGAATATAGGCGCTAACTCTATTTAAGCTTATAAGAATTTCATAATTATAAGAATATATTTTTTCAAGACTGTTTATCTTTATGGATTAATAAAATTAAACTGGTCATGTAATAGGGGTGACTGTATACTGATAATTAATCTATAAACCATTTGAAATACTGTAGCAATATGGATGTATCTTTTATATATAATATATAGGTATGTGGAGGAACATTTATTATTACTATTCATTTATTCATTTAAATAAATTGAATAAATTGAATAAATTGAAAATTTGCTTTGGTTATCCATCAACCTCTAAAATATAAGAGATCTGTATGAATTGAACATTCGCCATAAAGGCCACATAACACATCAAAAGGCTAATATTCTTATATCATTAAACAGATTAATATATTATATATAATCTTTGTGTACCTACTGGAGTTGAAATATATAAAACTTAAAATATAGGTACCGATATATTACAAAACATTTGACAAAGATTCTATTTAGAAAATCTACAATACGTACCTACTGTTCTTCAGTTTAACTAAGAAATTCGGTGTATCTAATTGTAATATACAAAACAGATTTACCAATTTCTCAATATGATTTTTATTACGATAAAATTACTGAAGAAAATTATAAAATGGCGACGGTGTTTAAAGTATTAAAAAAGCGACATTTAATACCTACGAAGTGAGTCTTCTTTCTGTGAAGGACTCTTCTGATTGGCCAAGAGCGTATCCATTGGTTACGAAGTAGGTAAACTTTGTCTGCTTTGCATACAAATAGGCTATATCTTAACGATATCACACATTTTATTATAGTTAAATTTCAATATTGTCAATATAGTGGAATAAGTTAAGTTGAATTTTGGAAGGAAAATCTAGAAAGTATAAAGAACGGAGAAGAAAGATAGGTAAACGGCCGCAAACATAGTTTAAATATTGGTAATTAATAAATAGGTAGGTATATATCTGCGATTGTTCAAGTTTGTATGAACAATTTCAGAACAAGGACCACTAACTTTAAGTGATATTAAAGTAGTCCTTGCCTAAATATGAATATCCAACAGAAAATGTGAGAAATATTAAATTACGTTGTTTACAAATGGGGTGTTTATATCTGGCTTTCCGATAAAATGTAATTTTAATTTAATCAATCAAACGCGGTGTTACTGTAATCAAATTCAGATCTAGGCAACCAGGTACGGCTTAAAGGTTATGTAAATAAATATAAATCTATTCAATCTAAACTTTAGATTTATAGCATTATAAATATGAACAGGTTGAATATTAGGAACTCAAACATGTATTAGGAACTTATAGAACGCAATTTCATAAGAACTCAACTCATCATCTATAATACAATTATCAGTTAAATGGTAATATTCAGTACATTACGTAAATCAACCTATATGAGAATATAGAAGCATACATAAGAATAACTCATTTAGTTATACATAGGTATACTAATCTTATCAATAAATAGCACATTTTGTTACTTTGTGTTTTAAATGTTTGTTTTTCTCTTATTTACAATGTAATCTTTATTTATCTTTATAAAGAACACATGCAATGCATCTAACATAAGTAGTTGGATGTGTGATCTCTGGAACCGCCCTCCCCTCACCCTCACCCTCCCCCCCCCCCCCTCCACTTACTCAATTGCTCCAAGTGTGGGAGCGTATATAGATGCGTGTGTACGTATGGCACCAAATTGAAATTTTAAAATGCGCGAGAATCTAAAAACGTTTGTGCGCGCCATTCAAATTTAAATACGCAGAAACTTGTTTAATATCGCGCAAAAATTATATTTGAAAATGCGTGGGAATTTCAAAGATTAGTTATTAAATCGAAACACTTTCGCGCGTCATTCAAACCTGTACGGCACAAAAGTTATGTGGCTATTGTGAGCATACATGCACCGATTTAAACAAGTATAAGGTTCCCAGTAAGCGATTCCCATATAATCAATCAATGTTGTATATTTTGATTATGGCATTTTCAATTCGATCAAAGTATTCCTTAATAAAGTAAACGTAAGCATCCAAATACATACTACTGCTCCATCTCCTAACAAAACAAAAATTTGCGCGCGTCATTTAAATTCATGAGTTTTCTTCTTAACAAGATGCAAGTAGTAGTCTGTCAGAAACCGGGCGAAATTTTAAAAATTAATACAACCAATAAGAATTAAATTTCACGCGCTTTCGCGTGAAATTTTGTTCTTATTGAATCACCGTTTTCACAAAGGAGTTAAACGAATTGATTCATGACAGTTCCCTGAATTCCTAAATGATTCCCTGTATATATAAGTTAAAAATTCCCTAAAAGTATGCTAAAAATTCCATAACGGTATGCCAAATTCTCTAAATTCCTAAATGATTCGATAAGTACCATAAGTTAAAATATCAAGTTAATCCATAGAAATATATATTCTGTTATAACAAGCAGAATATCTCACTACAACAGTTAACGCTTACATTACAGCAGAAGCATTAGTAAATGTATCTTTTGATAACCGGGTATTATCAAAGTTAAGACATAGCCATAATAGAGATAAATTTTTCATTAATTCTCCTCGTCAGGTGTATAGTTCTCCTCTTGCTCCGCATTTTATTCCCCAACGCCCACATTCTCCCATATAGTAATTTTGACGGCAGTTTCATGCACTTGATTTTTTCATATCCACCAAGTTCCTTTGATTATCTCCTCCAAAGTAGAACTCATAGAAGAACGGTTACTGCTTATCTTTTTCAATTTATTAAAGCGGGTATTAAGAAACTGCAATGCATCGTCTCTGTTGCATTTATCTATAAAAATAAGAGTCTCCAACATCCCACGCTTGACAATTTTTTTAAATATCAGATAGAGAAGCCTGATTTATCTCGACTTTTGTCCAGTTCGAAGAATATATTTCATTACATATGAATGTTTGATATCCAGCTTTGCAATATCCTTATAGCGTCGTAATTTGTTGTTCTCATCCTTAATATTTTCAGCTTGTGACTCAACGTCCTCATCTTCCTCCACATCTTCGTTTTATTGTTCACGTTGTTACTCCCACATAGTTTGGGTATTGAACATGGTTGAGATTATATATGAATTTGCTTAGATGCGTCTTCATGTTTACAAACATGGAATGCTTACATACCAGTTTATAACTAAAGAGAGATGGATTTGCGCCTACAGGCTGCATAATGCTGGTAGTAGGGCTGTCTATGTCAGAAAAAACAACATTTGTTGAGAATTTCCTTTGAATTGGTGATATACTATTTAATTAGCAACAGCTACGGATTCACTTGCTCAGTAGTTCACAATACAAGCCGCCGGTTGACTGGGAAAGATAGATTACCATATGATGGTGTTCCTACAGCCAAAATAATGCCTCTCATCAAGCCGTTTGATGTTGTCGTCATTGATGAATTGATGGAAGAAATAAAATCATCGACAGCTATAATCTTTCTATTTACAAGATTGGTGCATCACCAACCTTACTTTGCAATAACGATGACACAAAATATGTTCAAGGCAGGTAAAGAAGTGTGCACAAAATCGTTTAATAATACTTGGTTAATTTCAAAATTTCACGGTATGTTAGCGAAGTGAGTCATCTCGGATGTCAAATGTTCCCTGGGAATTTCATATTCCTAACTTCAGTTTTCAAGAAGATTGTAGTAGACTACTCCTACTCCTATCTATTTTCGATCTCCACCAGCTGACACCCGACTATTTACGAGTGCAAAGTCATATTCTACCAGGAGGAGGGGCTGGAGGGTGTAACGGGGAAAGGGGAAGAGGCCGGAAGGGAGGTAGGGGTAGGGGGAAGGAGGAGGGTGTGATCCAGATATCCCCAATTCCTACTACAAGCATGAAACATATTTCGAAATTTGTGATATACTATATTTGAATAATTTAAGATGTGTAAAATATAAGTGAGCAATTTACTAATGTGTATATTTATACAAGTGAATGTATACAACATTTGGTTGCCTTAATTTCATATTTAGTTGTAATATATATAATTTGATTGCAATATAATACTGTGGTTGATTGAATCAACGCTTATATTTGATTAAAAAATCTATAGCAACTTACATACAGTTTTATATAAATATAACAAATTGTCTATGTTTCAAATACCTACAGTTATTTAAAATAGAAAATATATCGTACTCTTCATCTAAATAAAGCACCCACATATATCCCTTAGATACAAGTCTTTAATATTTAAAATTTCTTGATTAGTCGAGTAATGATCAATTAGGGACATATCAGTATAATCAAACATCACCTGCCGACGTATTACTCACTGAATGAAACCTAAACCAAATACGTTAGTACTTATTATAACCTCTAAAAAACTAAATATAAATATATATTTCTAGAGAATTGTTCATGAGCCTGAACAAAGGTACCTACATCTTTTATAGAAAATGTCATGATGAAGTTTGGTAGTTATGCCCTTTTTAGTGCATTCATCATCTTTGAAATAAGAAAACTGTTTGCTATTTGAGTATCAAGTTATGAGGTCACTTATAATTAATACAATAACTGTTGCAAAATATATCTATAACCCTACTTCAGATATGCTACTTGATCGGATGAGAATATTTCCTTTTAATGAGTAGTCAGGTAGGTACTTATAAATACAAATAAATAGCACGAATACACTTTTCTATATAAATGTGTTATTTGGATAATAGAAAACATATTCACTTAGATTTGAGGTAGTTTCTGCACAAAAATCAATATATCAACACGTTGGAATCTTACAGAGTCAATAATAACTTTAAAGATTAAGTAAAAACCCTAAATTTAACTCAGAAAAGATCTTTATAAATAAGAAAAAAACACGGCTGCTTCTTAAAGCTGCATATTACTTGACTGATTGCAGCCATTTCAACCAATCAGCGTCAAGCTGCTTGCATCACGTATATTCATTGCTTATAACTGTCGCCATTCCAGACCAAAACGTAATTCTTTTAAATAAATAAATCGTTTAATTATTTTGGAGGTTTTCAATGTTATCTATAAAATTATTGAACTTTGTTTATATCAATATTTGTTAAAATTATAGAATATTTTTAAACTTCATTTTTTTCTGTGGAATATTTCTGAAATCGTAAGTTTTTATTTCATAATCATCCCGATATTAATCTCTATTGTTTAATGTGTCAATTTATAAAAAACTTGAAAACGTATACCACGTAAATAACATAACAATATTTTTCTGATATTAATAATGATTCATTTTCTATGCTGTAACTGTAAGAATTAGATTAACTGGCGATTGTGAAGTACTTGACCGTAAATTTTTTTTTTCGGAAAATAAACCAGGGGCGGGTCCAGGATTTCAAGAAAGGGGGGGGGGCTCAGCTGGTCAACGCGATGGACGGGTCATCAAAACTCAAAATTTTTCTGACTAATACTAATGTCACTAGAAAGTAAAATAGGTCAGTACCTATCTGTAATTGTATAATATTGTTAGGTGGTACATAGACTATGTACCACCTAACAATATTATACAGATAGGTACTGACCTATTTTACTTTAATAGAGCAAAACTTTATTACAAAAAAAATTACAAAATTACTTTATTGATAGAACAAAATTCTACACACCAATTTTAAAAAAATGTATAAAACTTAACATTTTAACATATGTTTAATATGACAAATATATAATAATGTTTAGTTTAAAGACTTACCATTGAGAAAGGGTTTTTTTCTGTATACTAATTTGTATGAAACATAGTAGAATTCCCCAAAGAAATCATAAAAATCAAAAATGTTAAAAT
>JAYRBW010035627.1:0-11934 GCA_036023295.1 Invenusta paracnida | reverse complement strand
GATTTAAAATTATATGGGGGGGGGGGGCGGAGGGGGAGCACTTAATGGATAACACCCCGGATATGGATGCATAAAATAGCTCGGTATGGGTAGGGTTCAAATATATTACATCTACCTACAAGTATTTACATGTAGCTCCATGAAAATATATTACCTATTAAAATACATCTACAATGACATCAATTGAAGTACTTGTTTCAAAATTTCAAAATATAGCTATTTTACGAATATATAAAGTTATATATTTGTAGTAATATGGTAAGTCATATAATGTTTTTAAATCTATAACCAGTGTAAGAAATTATGCATACCTAATTCTTGTTTACGTATAAGAACACTTTTTACTTTCTCAAGATAAATGAATATGGAGCTATATTTAACAACCTGTCAAATTGTTGTAGACAGCTTATTAATATTGTTTAAGACATGTAGCATATATACATACTCTGAAATATACATTTAGTTAAATGCACGTGTTCAAATAAAATTATTTGATTGTTGGGATTAATACTAAAAATGCAAATTTATATCAGGTATACAAAAGTAAGTAGGTACAATGGCATCTGCGAATGTAGTTGTGAGCGCAATTTAAATTGTAGGTATAGTACACAAACAAAGTAATAAAATAATAAGGCGAAGTGCAGCAAAAGTTTATACCCAATAATATACTTCATTTATATACCAGCTTTCGGAGATGCATTACTTAGTAAAAGGACTCGATTAATTTGCTTAATGCTATATTTAGTCCCTTGAGTATTGAATGGATACTCGAAAGCATGAACATAAGTACATAATATTGTAGAAATTCGGATTATTTTTTGAGTATTGTCTATGCTTTAGAAGGCAAACCTCATATATATATATATCAAACTCTATTTCCAACCAATAAGTGCAAAGCTAAATTATGATTGGTTAACTATTTTAACCATGACAGACTTTGTACATTATATCGTTATAAATATATTTCACATTGGATTCATTTACTTTAAAAAAATTATAGGATTACATGTAATACAGTAAATGAGGTCAATAAACTTTTCGACAGTATAATGCATTTACAAAATATTTTTATTGATACAGTATCGTGTAATCGTTCTTATATAACTAACGATTCTTTAAGCAATAATTTGAAAAATTCAAGCAGTCTAAAATTCACAGTTGACTGGCAAACTAAATCCTATTACACAGTAATTCTGACAACAACATTGACCAATTTCTTATTGAACTCCTACTGTTTCTATATATTCTACTGTTTCGCTCGTCGTGATATCACTGCCAGTCTTCTCATGTTCCTCTCCATCTGTGAAATTCTCTACATGCTTCTCACATTCTTCTATCAGTTGATCGTCTACATATTCGGTGTGTCCCAGCAAAGTTTTGGCTCCCTTTCAGTTGGTGTCATCCTCGGCTTTTTGGCCATCGTATTCTTTAATCTAAGCAACTGTTTCCTCATGTCACGAAATTGGTGTCTCACAGTCTTAGCGGCTCAGCGATTCGAATGCGTTTGCTTTCCTTATCGTCGCCACACCTACATTACATTGAATGCCTTTAGACAGATTATTTTTGTGATAATTTTTGTCCCGGCAATGCTCATGTTTCCTCGTTCTCTAGAACACACTCTGCTTATCTGTAGTGATCTAAAATTGGACCAACGACCAACGCCATTCTCACGCTCCCCGTGGTACTACTATGTCTATTTTCTTGGGGTCTCCTATACCTTCTCCACCGTTGGTCCTGTTTTGGCATCGGGAGCCATGAACATTGCCATTCTTCGTGTTGTTCTTCGACAGAAGGAGTTCTATCAAAGTCGACAGGAACGCACACCCTGCAGTACGAATTGCGGCAGTCAGCGCTCGCAGAGTCGATCTCAGACGCGCACGACAGACCGACTTATTGTCTGTCTCATCGCTGCCTTCTTTATCTTCGAAATGCCAGCTTTTATTGCGGGTATCTTAGAGGTCAGTCCAAATGTTCCACTCAATGTGAAAGATGTTGTCAACAATGTCGCTCGACTCTGCACAATATTTAACTCGACATTAAACATTTTCATCTACTCTGGCACCTTTCGATCCTTTCGAGAAAAATCAATGGTGTTTTCAAGACTGTGGGATATCCGGCAACCGGAGGAAAAGTCAATGGAAATTAAAAATGTCAATGTTAAGAAAGAAGTTGATCGTTTACTTCCAAGATCGTCAATTACTCAACTTCCCAGGAACAACTTTGAAACCTGATTTATGTTGTTTTGTATTTAAAAATACTAAAATTGCGCATTTTTAGTTTGTCTATTTTATGTATAGAAAATAATCGTAATATCTTTCTGCTAGAAGTACATAAGTTATTAAATAATCCATTAAATATAAATGAATATATATTCTTGAAGACATGTATATAGGCTTGTCCATTTTAATATTTCAATTTAAAATATACTTTTATATAGTAAGTGTTGACAATAATCTTTGTAAAATGTAAATAAATTTCAAACTTTATTAATGCACTTCTGTTTATACGAGTAAAAGGCGAAATATGTGCAAAGGCATAAAGATATACATATGTCTAGATTTAGAAAAAATACACTTCTTACAGAAATCGTTGACTCGTTGAGCAAGCCTATATGTGTATAATCTACAAAAGTTAATGTTTACACATAATATGTATACGCACAAATTTTATGTTTATATATGCATACAATATGTATGTATATGTTTATAATTTCACATTAATTTACACATTGGTTAATTTTTGTACTTGAACACATGGTATCGATAAACTATATAATAAATGTACATGTTATGTTACATTCATTGGAGTTATTTTTGTTGAAATAACTCATACAGGTATATATGAATAATTAAATTATTTATACAGTTCAATAATTTTGTAATATCTCTTTAAAATCTATTGAAATAAAAGTAATGAACTTACGAATACATATTTTAAAACTATACTTTTGTTGTTAGAATAATAAAAATTTCTTCATATTTGACGTTATGTATTTTTTAATCTAAATTGTGAATTTATCATTATTCTATGTCAAATATTTCTTTGAATGATAGTATTTTAATTAATATTGCTATATTTCATTCAATAACTATACTACATATAATAAATAACCAATGAACCGTCCACAAATGTTGTTCTAATTCTTATAATATATTATTAATCACATTTATTTAAAAAACTGGAAGTGTTACTCCTGCACCTATCCTTGGTCTCAATTACTAAAATTATAAATGTACACAAATGTTTGAAATTATTTTAAATAACAATTAATTTTATTTCCTTACTAATACTGATGTGAAATTGAGACGCAATTCAGTGATTTAGTTTTAATATCAACCTAGATATTGAAAACAGTAGCAAATAAACTAAACTATAACTGGACTATATCCGGTCTCGCATTTATGTTGACTTCAAAATGAGGCAGAATAAGCTTCCGTGACTTTTTATAAAAATAAATGTTATAACTCTTAACGCTATGTACACTATATTGCCACCCAAAGGTGTAGTCATGTCACCATGCCCTAAATAACATCAGCTTTTACAAAAAGTATAAAATATGTTTTAAGTATACAATTCTTTTCGAGAATCGATGAAATTCAGATAAGAATATTGAATAGTTTCATGTAATATATCACGAGGTACAATAAATTTATGTATCTTGCTGCACCTAGATATTTCAAAAACTTGAAAATAATTTTTAAATATTATATTGTGTTACATAACATCTTAAATACTAAACGGTTTTTATGTCCAATATTACGCTTCGCAATAATAATCTCACACAATATTGAAACTGAAATAAACTTTTTTCAATCCACATGGTCAGCTTCGAACAAAAATCAAATTCTGAATATACCAAAAATGAAAGTTGATTAAATTCCAGAATGAAAAATTTATATCTGATATAGATCATAAATATAAACTTCAAATTGAATATAACTCTGATATTAAAGTATATTCAATAATTTTCTAATGAGCGCTTCCTTTATCAAATGATATGAAATAATAGATAGCAAGACCACTATATTTAAAATTAGTGAATAAATTATATTACAGCAGCTCGTGTATACTTCTTTATTCGGTTTATAATGCTACTCCAATAAACGAAATTAATACAACCAGCAACAAATATTGCTTTACGAGAAACATAAATTAATTATGTATATTTTCAACTAAAATAATTTATTACATAAACTATATAAAAGTATACAACATTTTGTATACATCATAATACTAATGGTGTAAATTCAAAATGGATGCCTTCATGAATTGAAATAATAGCTTTATTAATTTTCTTATATACATTATGTACAATTATGTAACAAATTATTATAAAATGTTTATAACACAAATAAAGTATTTATAAAACAAAAAATTGCATGATATATGTATAAGTCTTACGAGAAAACATTGTACATATATATACGTATTGTTCATATATACAAATAAATTGAAAATAATTTAAATAGTAAAATCTCAAATATATTTCAAGTTTCAGTTATACACAAAACCAAAATAATAACTGATTATAATGCAAGGTAAAGCTTGCATGAAATAGATAGAATAAACAAAAATTAATTGGAAATCTAACGATACGACAAAAGTAAATAAACTTTCTTCGAATTTTATAATACAACCGTGGAAAGTTGTTGGTGATAATAATAATAATAATTAAAAATATGTACACATTCACTCTCATAAAGCTATTTTAAAAATAGGACAAATCTTGAAGCTATTAATGAGGGTTAACCAAAAGTAAATTTAATAAAATGCAAAAGCAGTAATTCATAGCCCTCGAGTTTGTAACTAAAAAATATAAACAATTACGTTTTGTATAAAATACATAAAAAATAAAAACGAAAATGCATACGTTAAACACCATAGTTTCTAAAATGTTTTGAAATAGAAATGTATACATAATGATCTACGTGACGAACAGCCCTAGAGAAACTCTTGATGCAGGGTCCACAAACCAATACCCCCGTCCAACTTTATCATCACGGCAATCTGGGCGAGAATGGACTTAAACAGAAAATTCCTCTGTGGTGGCACCTCTCCACGGAATCGGTCAACAATTTCCGGCGTTGTAGCCTGCCCCTCCCGACCTGGACCAGCTAGGAAGGCGCGCAGACTCTCAGCAAGACCTCGTGTGCTTTCATCCAACAAGACCGAGTCCAAACTGTGTTGGCTGTCAAGCGAGCGTCCCGAGGTGCACTCCCCGGTTTTACTGTTCCGTCCAGCGACGGAGTTTCGACTCAGAATATGTGGGATGAGCAGACGAGAGGAAAGGCGGGTATTGGAGGTGAAGCCGGCGATCCGGGAGGACTCCCCGTCGAAGTGGTGGTCCTGTCGAGTTGCGTTCGTGTCCAGGTCGAGAATGCGGTGCTGGACAAAACTCTGATAAAAAATAAAGACATATCGTAAGCATTTTTTGGATATCATTTTTTTCGGATATCAATACGTAAATAAATATGTACAAATATTGCGAAACTATAAATAGTTACGGTTATTTATATGTTAAATATGATTTCATTATTATGAGACTATATATTCTGTTTATTTCCTTATTTCAAAATTATCATTACAAATATACATACGTTCAGACTTTTGTTTAGTATTCTACATAAGTAACAATATTTATTACAGTTACATTCTCCATAATTATTTTATCGGACAACACGCTTCAATTTCACCCATAGATATTTGATTATATGTACATATTTTTTATATCTAGCCTGGTATTCTATTACTCACATATACCTTGTGTTCACCTCACTAGTGTCCAATTCCTAGAAAATGTTACTGTTGTCATTATCACAAAAACGTCTTAAAGGAGACATTTCATTTGATTAAACGCTTAGCTGAAAGTAAAGCGTTTAAATGTGAAATTCTTGAAAACTAGTTTACATATATTTGATGCGTAGGAAAAATTAAAGAAAAAACTGTTATTATCAAGATCATAATAACATTTTCTATGGCATTTTGTCGTGAAATTTGTCTATCGAGAAATAACTAAAACATACCAGTCTCTGACAAACTTGATTATCTATAAGATAATTTAATTAAACACGCGCGAATATTCTTCAACATTATACACGATGGCGTAGCCGGAGTGAATTGATTTTTGAGAATATTTAAGTTTAATTACATTATCCTATATAATGTACGACGTAATCAGATACATTGATAATTATAAAATATCTAAATTCCAATATAATATGATCATAGAAAAATTTGATTATTGACTTTTTATTACAATATTGTACAATTAGTTTGACAAAAAACATTCGCTTAGTCCTCCTATTTATTATAATATTTGCTTATATATTTATCTCAGTTAATGTTTTTTGGTACGCTTTTCAAATTAAAGTTCCGTAAATATATTTTTTATTTCTGCGCATATTTTCCGTGCAGTCATGTAAAAGTCAATTAAAAATAATACACAGGGCAATAAACTGTAAAAATAGGCATTGATCTTGAATCCTCAAGCTTCCCGGAAAAATAATCAGTTTTATAATTCAGAGTGGTTAATTTATTAATGATAGATTTAAGTCACTGTAGATTATTGAAAAATTATAATAACTTTCTTTTGAATTAATCTTTCTTTTATCCAATGTAAGTTTTCTTTTCTTTTTCTTTCAAGACAACACTTTCTTGGAATCTCTATTTACAAAGATGACTGTGTTTTCTGTAACTGCACTAAAGATAGTGTTGTCTGTTACAGAATATTTGAAGTTTGCTATTGTAATCAAAAATAGTTTATTCAGCAATTAAAATGATAAATTCATTTCATTCATCTAGATAGTCTGGTCAATGTCAGAATTCCTTTCTATGCCTCTTCCTTTTGTCTCTGTATATTCTTCCGACCTTTATTTGCTTCGAGGTCTGCATGATACTTTTGATACCGTTTCCTACTGAAAAAGTTAAAGGTATCATTCATACTATAATAATAACAAGAAGAATATTATCCCCGTTTGGGCTCCACCTGAAATTTGGTGGGGCCCATAGAAGATTATAAAATATATTGATTGGAGCTCATCAGGCTTTAAATTATAAAATATATTGACTAGGGGCCCATCAGGCTTTAAATTATAAAATATATTGACGATATGGGGCCCAACATGCTTTAAATTATAAAATATATTTACTAGGGGCCCTTAAGGCGATATAGGGCCCTATAAGTTATATAATATTATCAAACTGGGCCCATAAGGCCCATACATAGGATATCGTGGGGCCCATTAATTTTAATTCTAATTCTAATAATAATAATAATGAACATATACATATATATTTTTAAATAAAATTTAAATTGTAAGTTCAAAATACAAATTTCTGTTATTAATAATTAAAACAAAACAAGAAAATTAAACTGATATAAAAGGGTAAATACTATTTTTTATTTTATGATACTGAATAATTTAAATATCATGAGACAAAAAACGACATCAGATTAATAATAATATTCAAAGAATGAAAAACGCATACATATCAAATATATTTATGAGTACTTGCTATACATTCTAAGTATATTACTCTCTATTACTCATAAAATACATGTACATACACAATATATTTATCAATTTATGACTAATAAATTAAATATACTATACATAGTTAAAAATAATATATAATTTTCACTCTCGAACTATGTAGAACTTAAATGGGCCCTTTTAATGTCAAGTGATTGTTAAAATTATACAAAGAATGCATTTTATTAGTTCATTCACTTGAAACGTCTCTTTTATCGTTAAGTTTTATTAACTTCAATAAAATGTTAAGAATTGACAAAATGACAAACTATTTAACGTAAAAACTAATTTTTTAATAACTATTCATTATCTGTTTTAGAGCGAGTAATATTAGTCCAAGCAATTTAGGACTAATTTAGTCCAAGCCAAATTGTGGTCAGATAGGAAAAAGCTGCAACACTACATATCAGTATAGATTTGATTAACATATTAAAAGTCAAAAGATATCAAAATATGGGGCAACATAAAATTATTATATTTATGATTTCCAATATTAAAGAACATGGAAGATTTTCCAAATTTGGTCCAATTTTGTCTAAGTTCCATAAAATCGATAGTTTATTTTTACTTTTAGATAACATATTTCTTGTCAATTCATACCTCTAAGTGTTGTCTTACATTTAAATAGAAACTAGCCTCATAAATTCTATAGTTTAAATTCTAGACACATTACAATATTGATAATTAGCCCATTTTTAGCCATAAAATGCATAAATGAGAACTGTATTCTAATGTATCTAGAATTTGAATTATAGAATTTCTGAGGCTAATTTCTATTTTAAATGTTAGGAAACACTTAGGGGAACGAATTGATATGAAATATGTTATCTAAAGGTAAAAATAAACTATACTGTTTATCAATATATAGATTTTTATGAAAATTAGACAATATTTCACCAAAATCAGAAAATCTTCCCTATTCTAATATGGGAAATCAGAAATATCATAATTTTATGTTGCCCCATATTTTGAGAGCTTTAGACTTTTAGTATGCTATAATAAGGATATCTTATGGGTAATCAAAATTAAAGAGATTGGTAGTGTTGCCGTTTTTTCCCAGTGAAATTCTAAATGACTTGGACTATATGTTCAGTGTCATATGCTAACTTATCCGATATGTCAAATTTTAATAAACATATTTAATTAAAAATAATCTAATATCAGTTCATTACAGTATATTATATATAGTTGAAATAGACGCTAGGAAATTATTAACAAATACCTATATGCTTTTACACAACCACCACATATATATTATATATATGTATAATATACTGCTCTGTGTATTTCTCACTACTTGGAAGAATTCAGGACATAATTTATTATGAAAATAGTGGGCTTGTCAGGAATTCTGAGATTCAAACAGCTGGCATACCTCAAAATAAACAGTAGGTATATATTATAAATTAATATTTATCTAAAACGTTTCAACTGACAAATTCTTTCTTTGTTCTATTACTTATAATATATTAGGCTTTAAAGTTCCGTCAATGTTTCCATAAATGTAAAACATATGTTCAATAACATTTACCATAAAAAACTAATCAATTAAAACTGTTAGCATACTAAAGCAAATATCTATGATATAATGTATATATAAGCTGGAAAATATATTAACATATAATATGGTATAATGAACGTTAGTAACTAATGATTTTTATAATGCTCACTTATATACAAAAATGAAATAATAATAATTGAAACGTATGAAAGTTTAACTGTAGAAATTAATAAAGGAGAAGTATTTTTGTATTTCAAAATATAATATCCTCTACATAGAAAGCTTATGAACATGTCAACTATGTAATTAATGTTATGCAATAGGCTTTAAAACTTGAAACGTGAAAATGTTCAAATAGAAACGTAGCTATCAAAGTTTTCTTTAATGAGTTTATAATATGCACACACCACGGAATATCATGTGGAATATCACGCGGTTAGTTCATCAAAAAGCCATGCCTACAGTATAAATAGACCAAACACACTTTGGAACTCAGTATTAAAAGGCTGGCAGTAAGACTATCACCCTTTTTGTTTATCAACTCAGTAAAGTCATGACAATAAAACACGGAAACCATATATCTTATGATCACGATCTGATAAATCGATAGAGTAAATTTACTCGACAGCATCAGTTTTTCTGAACCTTCAGTTTGGTACATGTGTAAAGCGACGATAACATTTAACATTGTCTTCTTTTCATATGATAATTTTTGAGACAGAATATAATAAGGTGCTTGCACAATATGTCTTTAATTATTCAACTATAGTGAATATAAATCTTCGGATAATATTTTGTAAAAATTATGAAAATTGTATACTTATAAAGCTATTATTATTTTAAAAATTATAAATTTAACTTACATTAGTAATAGATTGGATGATATTTTCATTAATTTTCGTTAACTTTTCAATACACCCACATTTAAAGTTTTTTCGTATGTTGAATTCCATTAATGCGTTAATTTCGCAATTTTTATATTAAAAAAAGAATTTAAAGATTATTTTCCAGGCAATTTAAAGAGTTTATCTACACACATCGAGTGACTTCACCGTATATACAGGGTAAACATTTTTGATACAATAAATAAGAAAAATTTGATGTGTAGTAGCTAGTAATATGGAAGAAACCGAATTTATATTTAAAATATAGTATTTGTATTTGTCTTCTATATTTGCTTTTTGAATCTTTAAATAGTTTAAAGTTCAAGATATACTCGTATTTGAAACGTTCTGTGGCCATTAATTATATTTTAGTCCAATAGTCTTCATTACAGTTATCTATTGAGCTCTACACACTCGAAGTAGTTTCTGTATTTCATTGAAAGTTTAATTTCGAACTAAACTATTTCAAGAATTATTATTAGTTATAAATAATTTTAAAATTATTAAGAATTTAAAATCAGAAAAAAATCTATTAGCATTCTAAAATGTACAAAAAATATAAAGTTGTTGGCAATTAAAACGTAATAATTTTACATTATAACCCTGATACTAATAAAGCAATTACTACTGTTTCAAATAGTCCTTCATAACTAGTTAAAATTTACATTTCACTTTTTTTATAAAATATATATATTTAAGAATTTTTATAGAATATATTTATAATTTTTTCAAATTATAAACAAAAGTATTTGAAAAATTAGTCGCAAAACAGAATATTAATTCATATATAGGAGGATATATATATGCAATTCGATTACAAGAAGAGTATCAAATTTAACGAAGAAAAATTGCATCTATGTAGATTGTTTGTTAAATGAAGTAGAAAAATGAAAAGACAGCCAAGCAAGAAAACAAATGGCTGGAAGAATTGCTGTTCCGGAAAATGGGCAATATAGAACTATATTTAATATGTGTATTGTATGGATAGTAGAAGTTAATATTTACAGGTTCAACAAACTGAAGACCGAAAGGATATACAAATGAATTAGCGAGGAAATTATATACCTATAATAAGACAATGCCAATACCAAAGAAGGGTAGAAGATACATTTACAGGAACACCTGGAAAAATCCGGCAAATAATCCACCGTAAAATAATATTTAAACCGAAATTTGATGTTTATAAACTTTCAAATAAATGCTTAACGCGTAAAACCGACATACATTTCTGTGTAGAAATAATTTTTTAGTAATATTTTATCACTATAAATGTTGAAATATATAGAAGAAAATTATAATTTCGAGGTGCAGAAAGAAGCATCTCCATTGACATCAAATAGTAGTAGTATTTTCGAACTATACAATACGCCTAGGCGTTTATTAAAATAAAGAAAAATAAGATAACTAAAAATCCAATTACTAGGTACTTTTCATGTATGTATTTAGCATCGATCGATGATACCTTAAAATCTATACCAAAACATATGTAAGTCCTAAGCGTTTTTTAGAGGCTAGACGTTCGAGTTTAGATAATAGAAGAAATACGGTATATGCAAAGCTTAAAAAATGCAAACAACTGAAGAATAACATATATTTTTATTAAAAATTTAAAATAAATATATATGTATTATTATTAACTATTCATCAAGTCTCACAAACCTTTATTCTATATGTTTCGCCAAATATATAAAAACGAAACAGAATAGTAGAAAGACCTTCCATATAAGCATTAAGAGTTTTAAAACATACGAAAAAATTTTTTTTTTAAGTTTAGTTATATGCATTACTTTGTTTATACGTGGTTACTATGTTGTATTATATTTCGATGCTATATTGACGAAGTAGCAGTACAGAAATAAATATATTGAATAAAACAATTAAAATAGATAATTTTTACATTAAATAATAGTTATAACTTTCATAGTAAAAGTTTGGAGTAGTAGGGAAGGAGGAGCGCGAGAACAAAGACCCCCCCCCTCCGCCCACGCCACGCATTTTCGAGAACAAAGACCCCCCC
>JAYRBW010035616.1:0-11934 GCA_036023295.1 Invenusta paracnida | reverse complement strand
AGGTCCCTTAAGGGACGAAAATATTTTGTCTATAAATTATATATTAATTTTATTTACGCCAGCGTGCTTCTTCCTTTATATTATTATCAATATGCTGCGTGAGCAACACCGCCAATTTCTTCAATTACTATTCCTAAATGTTTGCAGACAATTCAAATAAGGAAGCATAAAGTGTATGGTATACAAAATTATAAAAGCTATATTATTAGTTCAAAATGAGTGGTTCAAAGTTTGTTTCGTGTTACTCATGTAACTCATGTGTAACTCATGTCACTCAATTGTTACTCATGTAACTAAATTGTAACTCATGTAACTCAATTGTAATTCAATTATAACTCATGTAACTCATGTAACTAAATTGTAACTCATGTAACTCAAGTGTAACTCATGCAACTCAAGTGTAACTCATGTAACTCAATTTTAACCTATGCAACTCATATGACTCAAGTGTAACTCATGCAACTCAAGTGTAACTCATGCAACTCAAGTGTAACTCATGCAACTCAAGTGTAACTCATGCAACCCAAGTGTAACTCATGCGAATCTTTGTCAAGCGAATTCTATTGGCAAAGTTTGAGTTAGTAGTAGTTTAATTCCAGTGTTACTCTAGCATTGCAAAAATCCATACCAATTTTTTATTTTGTATTTAAATCGCTTGTTTAAAATAAAATAAAATATATACAATTTAAATTACGATCATTTATAGAGATATTTAGGCAATTTTTAGATACAATGGCAGCTGGGTTTTAAATGGCCTGGGCAATTAATGAAATAGACAATATATTAGAGGACTTTATTGAGAATAATGATTAATTTAAAGTAAGTAGCTAAAATAAACAGTAATATTTATACTTTTTATGACGCATTGCTCTTGAAATGTGCCCAAAATTATGTTGTGTGTTAAGTACAAATATACCGCATATTTTCGTTCAATTTTATAATTATAAATCAGATGTTAACTATTAGTAAACACTAAATAAGTAAACTTGATTTTGAGATGATTTCAAGTTTTTTATGATTTCGGATTGAGCTACAATATATACACATTTCTTATACAATTTATAATGTACAGTTATAATGTACAATTTCCTATACAATTATATACAATGCTATGTATTTTATAATGAGACTAGAATTATGTTACTTGTGCCATAATTATAGCCATCATAAAGATGTCATATTGATTTTTGATTATTCTTTATTTAAACTGTTATTTTAAGCAGTTATAAGTGTAGTATATTTTCATGAAATACATATGATATGCAAATAGTAGTACAGTGTCCTCATATTCCAAATATGTTATACAATCTTTATTTGAATGATAGATCAGTGTTAATTACTGTTTTGACGATTCAAAGTATATCCATGTTGAACAAAAATTCATTTTAAACGTATTAAATCTCGCTAATAAAGTTATGGTTTCTTTTAATAGTTACCCCTGCTTCCCAATCTGAAATAAAGAGATTAAATTAAAGCAATAACGACCTGTTTGGAAAAATATACTCATATAAAGATAAACAGTTTTTATTTTAATAGTGAAGTCATATATCTACTACTTAAACCCTTTTTAGGCTATTACACCTGTATACACTCAAGATACTAGCCGGCGACGATTTTCGAGTTTCAGTGAATCTTCAAAATTCACTTCTATAGCCAATGACGACATTGATCCTGAAAAACTATTGGATTTTGCAATCGAGGTTAGTTTGCTTACAAAATTTTACCTCATGGTTATATTTCCGACTAGTTTTTATGAATTTCTAATTATGCTTTTATTTGTGATGATGTAGGGGTTCGATTATGACACCACTCAAAACGAAATATTTGTCAAGGAACAAGAAGAGAATGCGCGATATGTAAGTATTGTTTTGTACCTAATATGTAATTATGATTTTTTTAATTTGTCGTAATAATACATTTTGAATTTTTATTTTTATTTTAGCGGTCGAAAAATATTCGCATAATGCGGTATGTGATCCTATTTTTTATTGGATTCTTTACTGGACTTGCAGCATTTACTTTTGATTTCTGTATTGAGAAGTTGTCTTCGTTAAAATTCCACTATATTGGAAAGTGTATCCTTTTATAAAGAAGCTAATATCGCGAGCTGCGTAAGAATATCACTATTTATATATAATACGTTAATAACATTAATTTATATATATATATATAGAGAGAGAAAGGGTCTTTTAATTGCCATTTCTTATTTCTCAAAATATTTTATTGTACAATGACCTTGCTGAGTAAATAGTATTATTCCAATAATGCTTTTAATTTATTACTTAACATTAAAACAATTTTTGAATGTATTATTTTTCATTACTAGAATATTTCTAATTAATTATTTTTATAGATACTTTTAGACAAATTATTCGATGATTTATTTCGCTACTATAATTTTGGCACAATTTCGAGTAAGTATTTGAATAGTTTCTTTGAACAAATTTCTTAACATACTTTTTTTCATGAAAAATGTTAGTGGTGGACAAATACCGGTTTGATAGCACACTGTTTATTTCTGGATTTTCTTGGTGTTCTATCAATGTTATCAGTGTGGCCATTTGTGCCACTATGGTTGTATGTCTGGCGGTAAGTGATCATAAATTATTCTTAATATTCAATTTACATTCTGATATATGTATATATACAATATGTTTGTTTTCATTAAATGGTAGAATGCTGATTGTAGCGCATGTGTGTATTATATGCGTATTATGAAAATGCAGTTTTTATTAAAAATATATGTAGATTTTTAAATACATTATTTTGAACTATTTACGAAAATTTAGCATTGCAAAAATAATCTTGTTATGTGTAATATGTATGCCAAATATCTATGTCGCATTTTAGAAAATATTTAGACAAATTTACATGTCTGTACGATATTTTTCGATTTATGATATTTATATTTATATATTCGATAATTGCAGAAGTTAAATGCATATTTTCGTGAATAAATTTCTGAACAATATTAAAATAGGTATGTTGCATTAAACGCCGATTCTTGTATGGAAAATAAATATATTTTGTGGTGCGTAAAATTGTATTTCTTTTTTATTGAAAAAGACTAAAGTTCATTATATGCGCTTATGAATGTTTTTACGGCTAAAAATCATAAATCATGTTATTTTCTACTTAATATTTATTATATCTCTAAATAGTTAAGAATATTGTATGGTTTTCTCTTGTCGAATTTACCTACATACCCACTAATGTCCAATTTTATCACCGTCGAATTCGGGGTTTGCTTACAGCCAGTAGCAGCCGGATCAGGTATTCCCCAGGTCAAGTGCTACCTCAATGGGATCAATGTCCCTTACATGATGCGAGCCCTCACTTTGGTAACCAAGGGAGTGGGCGTTGTCCTATCTGTGGCAGGGGGGTTAGCGGTGGGCAAAGAGGGGCCAATGATTCACACGGGGGCGGGCATAGCTGCGGGCATCTCACAGGGCCGATTGACCTGGTTTGGGCGGAGTTTCCGCTTCTTCCGTCAATTCAGAAATGACCAAGAAAAGCGAGACTTTGTCAGCGCGGGAACAGCAGCGGGCGTGGCGGCAGCATTTGGGTCTCCGGTGGGGGGTCTTTTGTTCTCTCTGGAGGAGGGAGCCAGCTTCGTCAATCAGAAGCTTACTTGGAAGATTGTAAGCTCATCGTGCGCCATTATTGTCGCATATAATAATAATAATAAATGTTTATTTGCATAAAAACAGAAATGTGTAGCAGTGGGAATCTTACACATACTACATAACCGACATATAATCATAAATACAAGGAGTAATCCTAATTTATGTTTATATACTTTAGTTTTACCAACCTACGTTTATCTATTTTTTATCTTCTCTGGACACGTTTCCAACTTTTTTGAAATGATATTGCAATTTAAGATAAAATTGGGTTGTAGTTAAAATTGTACCTTTACTTAATACTCAGTTGTCAAAGGATTTGCTGCAATTCTTTTGTATTTGCCATTATAGTCTGTCTTATCTATATAACTATACTATTTTATTTCTTATTGATCACTATAATCTCACTTTTTAAATATGTTGTTCCCAGTTAATCTTAAGAGCATTTATTTGGGAAATTAAACTGAAGGAAACTTAACTTATAGTTATGTTTAGATATATATTCCTACTAAATATATCTAATAGACTATGTGTATATATACTTACTCGTATATTCACAGAAATAGATACGTTCATAGATATATGTATATTATGTGCTAAATTCCTGATACTTGCAATATATTAATGCAATTAATAATTATACACAATGCACGCAAATATTTCAACGAATTATAATACTAATGATATAGTATTATAAAGCCAAGTAAACACGAACAATATTTATTTAATGAGATGTTAATATTAAATATTAATATACTTTTAAATATCTAAAAAATGCATTTTTTTTTATTTCTATTCATGAATTTATTTTTTTAATGTTTGAAAATAACCCCCTATTTAGTTTCAAGACACATTTTATGGAATTATTCGGAATACAAACGTAAACTCACCTATCTTTTGCCTATAATATGAATAAAATGATTTATATTTTGGAGGTTTTGCAACTTGTTAGTCTAATTTTAAAGATAATTAATAAAAAAAGACAATATTTATTTTTGACAGTATTATAAACATCTCTTTTTCCAAAATTGCTAAATTGTTCCATATATTTGCTTCCAGTTATTCAGTTCAATGGTATCAATGTTCACGCTGGCCTTCTTTCGAAGTACACAACAGGACAAATTTCCCAGCTTTCAACCCGGTGGTCTCATTAGTTTTGGAACATTTGACGTAATTTTTGAGATCATATTTTCCTTCTAGAACTAAATTGATATAATAATTGATACCTATAATTTGGGCACGCTATTAAAAAATAGTAGTAACATTATATGAGATATATTTAATTTTGTAGAATTGATCAGTGACAAATGAATTTAAAGCATTTTGAATTTTCATTTATGTAATAATAATTATTTAATGTTTCATATTTGAAAATATTATTTTGGGTTAAGTGTCATTTTGTTTATTATAAATCTTTTCTTTTCTTTTTACACTCACTGTAGAATCTGAATTCTTACAATTTATTGGAAATAGTATTCTTTATTTTGTTCGGAATACTTGGCGGTATTTTGGGAGCAATTTTCAACAAAATCAACTTGTGTATTTCAAAGTTTAGAAATAAGTAAGTGTTACACGTTTTGCAAAAATTATACAATAACTTTATTTATTTGAAAATTACGAAATATAACCAAGTGTAAATAATTTTGTTCATTTTCAAAAAAAAGCTTTCTAAGAAACAAACAATAGTTGGTCGATAATACGTTGTCGTTGGTAAGATTATTTAGCCAATAATTCAGCTAACTAATTTAAATCTAAAATATATTGAATAAAATTTGAAACTAAAAATGTGCAGGACGCGAAATATATGGTCTATATTTAAAAGTGTATACATTGTATTTAGATTAATAAAAAAATATATGTTGTTTTTAATATTTGGCAATCTTTCTTGTGCGTTGAATATGTTATTAATGTCTGTAGTATTATGTTTATCAATATTATTAAAACGGTTTTTGTTTTTTTGGGACATGGATGTCAAATTATTAGTTAAACAGTAAGTAATTTATTCTTATTGACCAATTAAAAGTCATTTGCTGTGGAATTGAGCATTGTAATATTTGAATTCGTTGTATTATGCTCTTTATTAGTGGAATACAATTTTATATTATCCTAGCATTTTAATACATATAAATATATATTTATTTCTTAATCTATGAATTTATAACATTCACTTTGCAGTCAATATTCTATTTTTATCTTTTTCTTTCTTCTATTCTTTCCACTCGCATCACCAGCAATGTCAACACAAAAGTGACCCGCGTCATAGAAGCGTCTCTTGTGGCCTTGCTAACTGGGGCTGTCAGCTTTACTGTGCTCACATATCAGTCAGATTGTCGATCTTTGGGTACTGATCCTCTGGATGTCCCTCTACAAGTAAGTTGACCAATCATACGCATTGATCAATGTAGGTAGATACTTAAGTATTCTCAATCTCTCTTTGTGAGTGAAACAGTCTAGATAAGACTTATTTTAAAGGCATATTTAGCCTTACGTTAACGTGATTTTTGGCTATCTTTGGGTATAAAAGAAATCACCGTATACTTGCCCATAATATTGCTTTTGTATTTTACACTCTTAATTGTTTAAATATATATTTCGATAACTCCGCATTTTGAAAACCAGTAGCATACTTTTAATTAACTGAATTATATTATTTATTTACTCAAAAGCAAGAGTTTGCAAGAGTTCAAGTTAGGCCATTATTGTATTTTTATTGGGTTATGAATTTCATTTTTTTTAAACATATCAAATGTGTCGGAAAACCATGTACTATTTCAGTTTTTGATAAGATACCGAGCTTTACTCAAGAAAGCTATCTATGGTGGTATATTTTTTCTGAATTTCGTTAACCTCTAAAATGTGGAATACATTATTATATTACTGAATTTAATTTTGAATTCACATGAAACGATTACACCACAATAACTTAATTGTACTTGACATTAGCAATGTAAGCGAATGGTAGGTAATTGATTGTGCTTCACGGATCTGCAGTCATCAACAATATGATGGATTATGTAATTCAGTTAATGAAATTGTCAGGGGAAATACGTGTTGCATAATAGATAAACAAGCAGTAGACTCACTTAAGCTTGAATTATTACTTGCTATTCTTTATCAGTGAATAGGATGCACGCACGTCTATTTAAGAGCACTAACGTTAGCCTTAAACTGGTGTCGATTGACCCCCTATTAGCGGGATATAGCCCCAAATAATACCGTGTAATGCAGTAGTTTAATAGATATTATTAAATGTATTGCAACTCTAATTGAGTTAACTTTAATTCAGTAACTCTGCTCAGTAAAGTGAACTTGCATGTACATTTTGTTCGTTGTGCATACTATTTGAGTAGAATAGCATTAAGTATTTTATTTGTGTTTATTATAATAAAGAAAAAGTTTTCCATTTTTTGCTGTTTAGAATTAAATAAATCTTTTCAAAATAGCATTTGGATGAACTTTGCTCCCACTCACCCTCACTCACACCTGGCCTGCTCAGATGTTCTGCTCGGACAGTGAGTACAACTCAGTAGGCTCTCTCTTCTTCCAAACTCCAGAGAAGAGTGTCCGGTCACTGTTCCATGACCCACCGGCCACGTATCTTCCCAGCACACTGGTCATCTTCGCACCGGTCTACTTCGCTTTGGCCTGCTACACTTACGGTCTTTCTGTTCCTTCTGGTCTCTTCATCCCCTGTCTCTTGTGCGGGGCCGCGTGGGGCAGACTTATCGGTGAGAATCGAGCTTAGAATTCAAGGCATTAAGTGAGAATTATATTTAATATAATTGTGGTTTGCATAACATTGATAAAAATTAATTAAGTTTGAGACAATAACATATGCATCAAATAACTTTGAATTACAACGCTAGTGCATTTTATTTCCATAATTTAAATCACTATACCCTGCAAAGAATACTTTACTGTACATAATAATATAAACATTATTTCTCTTTTATTAACTTTATTTTAGTAATTTTATTTAAAAAATTATATTACCACCTGACCTAAATGATGAAAACGGAAACAATCTATTTTTACTTTTAGGTGCACTGTCCTGTATCTGTTATGCTCAAAGTTCTACTCATTTAGTTTATTACACAAACGTTTTTTTAACGTATATGTATTTATTTGATTTATAAGGCTTTTATCAGCTTTAGAACATAACTTAGTTAATTTTTATTCCATTCGCGAATTGGAACATAATAGTGACATATATATATATATATATGTATATTTATTTTTACTATAGTGGCATAATTATATTTAAGTATTTTTATATAAATACTTCTTTAATGATAACATAATTTGGATTTTATTGTGTGTAAGTATATACCTTGTTTTATTTAACTGTACTTATTATGTATTGGAATTATTGGATGTATTGTATTATTAAGTATTGGAATGTACTAAATTTATTTTAATTTTAATCCTACTATTGTCAAATAGATTATTTATTGAGTATTTATAACTATTTATGTTACAGCTGATTTTATATCACGTAGCTGCTCGTGATATACGAACGTGCGGCATACTTAATGACATTCATTTCTCGTGGTTAGACATATTATAAGTAATACTTACATGTTATACGTATAAGTCATCCCTGTCCAAAGGTTATGCCTAAGCCACACTGTTACTAATATCTGAATAATTTACTGTGCATTTGAGTTCCTACTAAATCATGTGCATATTATTATGCATACTATTATGCATATCATTATTAATTAAAGTCATAATATATTATACTTTATATTTATGAGAACAATAAGTGCTGCGTATTAATATAACAATATGAAAATGTAGAAGTTAGTATTAATTAATGTTCTTAATAATTAATATACCTATTTATAACGTTTATTTAATCTTACTGTAAAAATTAAAGGCATTTTTTAAATACTAATTTTGTCTTTGTTATATCATTATTTTAAGGATGTTTTAGGATATTGATCATATTTATCCAAATTGTTGAAAAATTTATTTATTCATGATTTCTATTATAAACTATTAGTGTAACAAATATGCTAAAGATTTTTTTTTCATTCGTAATAGAAATTAAAATATAAATCTGTTATAATTTGTATTATCACTTAAATTACTAATACGTTAAATACAAATAAAGCTATTAAGGTAAGGCTAAATTCCCAGAGTAATCATAGACAAGGTTTGAACTCTTATTAATTTCATATACATCACACTGTAAATTTTATCAAAATCGTTATAATTCAATAATATTTGTATAAATTTTGTATAATATATATTATAAACAGTAAAATATTCAATGTAAATAGTTTTCAAAACTTATGTAATTATTCGAATTATTATAAAGTGCAGCTCGTAAATGCATAAGTGTCTGACAAATATATTTTATTACATTTATACCCAAATCTGTTTTAAATATTTTAGGTTTCGAGTAGTAGTATAGATTAAGCAATATCATTAGAGTTGAAAGTCTTTGGCTAAGCTAATATATGTATATACAATCCACTCCAGGCTTAGCCGCCATTTTCAGTAGTCACGTTCTTCTTTATATGTGTATAGATCACACGAGTCACTATAATATGGTTCTCTCCCACAGACACCCGATTATATCCTATAGGTAACTATGTAAAGTAAACTGATATTCTACTGAATCAGTCGTGGTATCAAAATGTACTAATTTTGTATACAAAACCTTATGCGTTACAAAGATAATGAAAATTGCATGTAGTCCTCTAAAAAACACTGTATTATATAACCTTATAGCTATCAAAATGTCACTTTCACACTCAAAATTCTCAGAAAAATGCATTTTTGTGATCTTGATTATGTTTCAAGTTAAAATACTTGGGTCAAATTTTTCGTTACAATATCTTTAAATAGTATCTGTATATTGGTGTATCTCTTTAATTATCGATTAGTTGAATACTTGGTCATGTTTGAAAGCAGTTTAAACGACTAAAATCTGATAAAATACATGTTTAATTTTCTAGTCACAGTCAGACCTGTGTAATATAGTTGCAGATATCGAATACAAATAATTGTATCTAAATTGGAAAGCCTGACATTAATTTTGTCACGAGTTTCTGTTGAAAGAAGCGAACTAGCTCATATTTACTATGATTGTAGGTAGAAGGCAAAAAAATAACGCGCATTTTATTTAGTTTTTAAGGTCATAATTGTTTCCCGCATACACTACACAACGGGAGAGGCACATCTCGCAAACTTAACCAAGAACAGCTCGTAAGACTTCCCTGTCTGCACGTTTCATAACAAAGTTCGCACACTAATAAATGTAAAAGAAACTCATCGATTTAGCACGGAGCGGTGTAGGCAGTGTACCCAACTTTTCGGGAAGTTTTACGAGCTGTTCTTGGTTAAGTTTGCGAGATGTGCCTCTCGCCGTGCTACAACTGGTAAAAATGCACAGCTCGTAAAATAAAAGGAACAACTCATAAAATGTCCCGAGAAAGGGGATACAAGTCGGAGAAAATACAAAAACTGGTATATCGATGAGTTTCTTTTACATTTACTAGTAGCAAATTTTGTTATTTATGAAACGTGCAGACAGTCCAAGTTTCCAGTCTACTGTAACCATAACTTTTCCGATGCTTGTAATTATATTACACAGGCAACCAGCTGTACGCACTGAACCCGGATGCCTTTCCGGACCCTGGGAAGTTCGCTCTGATTGGTGCAGCCGCTCAGCTCGGCGGAGTAGTAAGAATGACTGTGAGTCTCACTGTCATCCTTATGGAAGCCACGGGGAACATTATTGTGGGCCTCCCACTTCTAATCACTCTCGTTGTCGCCAAATACTTTGGAGACATCTTCAATGAGGTGGGTGCATTTGTGGCAACAAGTGAATGTTCCTACACAAATTTAATGTATTAAGTTGAACTGTTTAACTATATTTAACTATAAAAACATGCAACTTTGTGACAAAACTTTCCCTAATTACACTATTGTTTTATTTCGATATTAAATATCTTATTTTGAAGGCAATAACACATTTAAAATCCATAGACAAAACTAATACGCTTTTCATACACATATCATTGTTCTAGGACTTCTCTCGGAGTATGAGAAACACTTTTCCAGATCATATAGGTATAAAAATTCGTCAAATAAAATCGTAAATTTTGTAATTCATTTTACGTTTCACACAGAAATTTAAAATTCCGCTTTGAAGCTGAGCAATCATCTTACATCATAATATCCTCATTGTTAGTAATGTAACCACATTTTTGTTTAACTTTATTCTATGTTTAAGTATTGATACAATTAAAAATGTAAATTTACATTGTGTAAAAATATTACACTTTGTTTTATGTAAATTTAAATTCTGTTCTGTTCAATAAAGTAATTTTTTTATAAGGAAGCGATCAAAAAGCATACAAATTATTGATCAACATAATAACCCAGAGTTTTTCAAAATATACGCTTTAGTAAAGATCAAAAATGCAAATATAACCAGCATTTTTTAAACATCAGATAATACAAGGAAATGAATAAACGTTAATTAGAAGTATTTACGTTTTTCTATGATCTCGTTATTTACGAGATCATATGCATTATAAACCATTGGCATTATCCAAACATATAGGTCTATTCAACATCTATCGCAAATTTTAGATATTCGTCTTAATCCATTTAATGTGTACAGTACAAAGAATACAGTACTGGGAATAGAATTTTACCATACCATTATGTTATATTAGTCCACTTGCGAGAACCATCGTCATTTAAGTCGTTAAATACAAAGAATGAAGATCAATTTGGGCATATTGTCTTCAATTTGCCATCAATTTCTTCATTAATAATGCAAATATTACACAATTTATAAATTCTTTTTTATATAAATTTTGAATTAAAAAGAATAAATTTTTGTACTATAATTTGCTAATATTACTAAGTAGCTTTGAATAATTTCGCAACTAATAAGAATCACACAACGATGCAAATCGCCACAGTTTTAACCTTTACATATATTTGCTTTATATAATTGAATAGCAATGAGACTATTGTAACTAAGTTGAACTCCATTGACCTTAATTTAAGAGGACCTTTGGTATTGCAATATGTGAACTTCAGACTAATAAAACAAAGTTTTATGTAAATTTTGATGTTTGTACTAAAACTACAATTTTTTTAAATGCATTATCTTTGTTATCATAATTATATTCGATTTTGTTTCGATTAAAATTATGTACTCCTCACCTTTTAATAAGATGTTATTAATATTCTTTACTGAAATTGTATAATATATTTTTTTATCGCCAAAAATGGCAAAAAGCTGGTTAGCTACAGACAATTTTAAAAGATATAAATTCATTCA
>JAYRBW010035605.1:0-11935 GCA_036023295.1 Invenusta paracnida | reverse complement strand
ACCCTTAGTTCAATTCCACATTATAATCGTATAGTTAGTGACTGCATTCAAAGTTAAAAAAAGTCAAATATCACAAAAATGTTACGATCGAACACAAATTACATATCTTAATATATTATATTTTTTTATCATTTGAACTACTTTCTGATGTTTACTATTTTCATATATTGCAGTTTCTTATAAAAAAAAAATTATATGTAATCATCATCATTTTTGTTTTGAAATTTCAACACCAATGTGACGCTAAAAAAGCCCTTTTTAGAAAAATGCCCATATATGCTGTTATATAATTACATTTTACACTACGTGTATTTCGTATATTAATTATACAATATATTTTGAAACACTGAATATTATATATTATTAAAATCTCTCTATAGGACATAAAATAATATCAGATGTAAACTGCATTCTGTCTATTATAGGCTAAAATTAACTATTCTACGCAAATAAACCGAAAAAAATAATTTGAAATATTATAAATACTCAGTATATATGAACATGATTAAAAAAATATTTTTATCATAAAATATCTCCATTCTAAATATTCTAAAAGATAACTAAGTCTAATGCTGGTAAGAAACAAAGTAGATCGTTACGATATGTTATATTATAAACTTCTATTCTAGTACGGTATGTGAGTAGCATTACTCATAGCAAGACCTAGTATATGTAACCAGCCGTAAGTTCCTAAAAAACACGAAATCAAGTGTGTAGCGCTTTTAAAGATTAATAATATGATAACACTCCGCCTACACGTCAAATGCCATTGAAATGCATACATCTATTATTATCATTTTAGATCAGAACAAATAATATTGCATATAACACCATAGTAGACAGATGTAGAATAAAATTCACTACGTAAAATATTGATTTATATTTTGTTTTATGCTAAAATAAAAAAATCTTGATAAAGTAATCACAATATTTAACGGAAACACGCCTATGCATAATATAATCGACAGATTGCATGTCATGCAGAGGAAGAATTGGAAACGTTACAAGACTGCACATTAGATATAAGCATTTAGATGACAACCACATAATAAATATTTAAAAATACTAGCCTATATTAAATTCCAGTAAATCGTGTTTATATTATGCGAAGTGCTTTGTAACCTGTAAGATTACAATTTCAGAGTTTTTCGCATATACAAAACATCCCATATCTAAACTTACAGAGTTCCTAAACCATTCAGTATAATAAGAACAGCTTGACGAAAAACTAAACTTTGTCATTGCTTAACATCTAACACTTTTAAACAAGAAAATTGACTGCAGTATCTATATAATGTTATATTAAAACGATTTTTTTTTAGTATTAACACATAATTCATAATTTTGGATTTAAACTTTTGTGTGTGAATAAATGTTATCATACATTTTTTTTAAATATGGAATTATTGATACTTAATAACGATCTGTTAATTGAATAATATATTATATACATTATTATAACATTAAAATCTTATATGTAATACAACATCTAACAAATAATGGAAACATATATATTCTATTTAGAACATAACATTATTTACAATGTAAATTATTTAAAAACCAAAGTTATATGACGTATTAAACGTAACAATTAACTAATGTATACATATTCTTAATGAATATGCCAATAATCACGGAGCCGATAGTCAAACAATACTGAGAGACAAAGAAGACATAGTTAAGTAGAAATACCAATTAACTAATGTATACATATTCTTAATGAATATGCCAATTATCACGGAGCCTACATCCAAACAATACTGCGCGATAAAGAAGACATAGTAGAAATACGATATGTTGTTCTCAACATATATCGTCATACTTACGCAATGCTTTACTTTCCATTTCATTTCCAACAATTTCTTCTTCTTTCTTTTTCAATTTTCTATGACAAATAAAATTAATGTAATAGTCAAAACGTGACAAGTGTGGGAAAATACATGAAATATAAGTCTAATTGGAGTGTATATCTAATCAAATGCATGTCTACAGATTCCATAATTATCGGTATAAAATTAGAAACATTATTAATTTAAAAACAAAACACAATTACCCAGTTGAATAAATTCCACTTAGATAAAATTTTATTTAAATAAATAAATAGATTTTTAATACTGTGAAATGTGTGTTCTATTACCTACCTATTTCGCTGTAGTTGCACTGACAGCTACATACGACGAAACTAATCGGCGTCTTTTTTCGATGATTAAAGAACATATTTCGAAATGATTGTACAACTCGTATAACCCCGCCCAAATAGAGGTTAATCAATTCTATCTCTATAATCAAGCAAATTATAATCTGTCAATCGATAACTGACCTTGCCTCAGCGTTCATCATCGCCTCTTCAACTAACAAATTGAAACTTTGTACTTAGAGGGAGGTCTCATTCATTCTATCTCAACCGGTCACTCTAGGCAATTCACAAATTATTATACAATTTTAATATCTCATGCTTTAATGATGTAATTTATATAAAATTTAATTTTCAGTAACTTTTATTGATTTATTGCCAATGTAGCTGCTTGATCAGAATTGGCCACAGATTCGCATTATAAATTTTGTTAATTATAAAACCTAATTAACTGATATTCTGGATAATCAATGATAAATAATAGCTTACAAAGTAAGTTCGCTGACTTCTTTTTTCAACTTTTCAACAGTGATATTATGATCTGAAAGATAAAGAGAAAAGTGTCCATTATAAAAGGTGGTTTAACTACTATATCAAACGATTTTAAATATAAACTATACATCCAATTTATCCCTTTTAAACCTTTCATACGTATAGAAACAATATGTAGATAACCACCTGCAAGAATGTTGTCAAGTTTACGCGTAACTTTTGTCTTTAGTTTGAAGATACAATCCGAAAGACTGTTTTCGGTATAATCAAAGAGTTCTTCCATTCTGACAGGCTGAAATGGGGTAAATATTGTTAAAAAAATCCACTAACAATCTTCCTACACAAGAAATGCATAGGTTTATCCATAACAAATATATATACTACAATTTGCTAGGAGGAATTGCAAATGAAGTCTGGACATTTTGGTGAATAAAATGTGTATTTAGAAATCAAGACTAAGGTTACCCTGTCTTTGGAGTTATGAATATATACAAAATACCACTTGGTGGGATAATTTTTAACGCAGCAGCCACCATCATGAGGTCCATTTCTCTATATATTGCACCAGTAGCGTAAACAGTGGGTGAAAGACATTTGTAAAGTATAAAAGATACAAAAAGAGAAGTGTAAAGTGTAAAGGACAAAAAAGAGACGAATTATCGACAGAAGTTAATTACAAGATGACATTTGCGAGATATTGACACAAACGTTTTTACTTTATGATATTTAATTTGTGAGTGGCACTGTGTAAAGGTAAATTTATTATACCTTTAAAATTTAGCTTTAATGAGTTTCAAAAAACAAACTTCAAGTGAGTAAAACGAAAAAATTATCAAATATCTGACGTGTACGCCGGTGTTGTGTATATACAGATGATTACTCAAGTGCATATATTATAAAAGTATATTGTACACTACGACAGCTATAGCTATACGTAAAATGGAACCACAAATAAAATATGAGTGTTGAAAGAATAGGTCAATGGAAACAGTTCGGTCAGCAAAACACAGCGCAGCGTTGAATAAATTACGTGTTTGGTATGTGTAACTATGTGAATGAAGGAGTAGATCAAACTGTGGTCAAGTAGCAGGTGATTAAAAACAACTCATTTGACTTCGTATGTCACCAATAGTTTTCAATTTATGGAAAAACAACAATCATTTTAGTATTTTACTCACTTGGCATTACGCGCCAAACACAAATACAATATAAACTAAACCACACTGAAAAATCGAAATATAGCAATAAACGTATAACAATTTAACCAAAACATTAAGGGTATTCAGTATAATCTCAAGAAAAGGTAAGTACGTAAAATGTGTAAGTTTGAAACAAATGACAAAAGTAAATTTCAAAATAATATATTTTAAAACATTAAAAATTAATTTCATTTTTTCTGAAATTGTCATTTAAGCAACTTTTTAAATTTAAATTGCATCTAACTAAACAGTAACAACGTGAAAAACTTAAATAACTAATATTAGACATTTGCACACCGAAATTTAACAGAAAAAATAAGAATGTATTTTGATAAATTGTAGTCTGTGTATTGTATAAGTATACCAGTGGAAAAAACACATAAGTTGTTCAAACAGATTCTGCTTTTAAAATTATTGCTATAAGGTTAAACTTTCTACAAAAACAATATTTTCTATGTACTTCGTATAGTTAATATATAAGAGAATATTTTCCTTACCAATAAAAAGAACCATAAAACATTCAGAATATTTACCACGAAAACTTACAATATAATATAGAAATACATAACATATAGAAAACAAAATAAAATAATATGTTTGAAAATAAGTTGACTATTATAAAAGTACAACTAAATAAAAGTAAAGCAATAAAATTAAATTGTTTCAATCTGTTCTATGTACTAATAATTAAAAAGATTAATTTAACTCGAAATGTACAATTTAAAGAACAAAATATTCATATAATGTTAAGAATAAAAACAAACTTGAGTAATTGAAATGAAAGCAGTAAAATGAAAAATGAACCCATTATATTAAAAAATTATAATTGCAATAAATAATCAAATAACAATATAATAAAAACAATCCAATGATGATAATATACATACATACTATTATGTGCGTGGGCGAATACAATGTGAAAATCATAAATAAGATGTTTGTAGAGAGATTAATTAAATAAGGTATCAGGGTATAAGGTATAAGGTATGTAAAAGAATATGGATAAGAAAATATTAACCATAGAGCTAGTAAAGATATGATGAATAGCCTGTTGCTAAATACAAAAAGATGAATAAGTAGGTAAGAATATACAAACTAATCAAACGATCACTTATAAAAGATGTAATCGTAAAACAATATTAAAATATCGACACAGCCTATCTTGGTAATCGATAGACGAACTATAAAAAACAATAAAGAATATATGTAACACATACACAGCATGATATTGTTAAAGTGCATGTATATGTAAAAAGAACATGAAAGGCACTTATTTCGACTAAATAAGCGTAAAACTGAAATGCTTGGGTTACAGGGACATGCTCTATTTTATGTGCTTTCTATAGGAGGTGGGCTACGCCAAATAATGACATACAGTACACAGTTCAGGCAATCGTAATACAGCTTGGGATTACTTTATAGAGTGCACTAATACGAAAATAAACCAAACATAACACAGATAACGAAAGAGAGTATGTATATAATATAATATCTATTTACAATTTACATGTGCGCGCTTCTATATAGTTCATAATATTTCAAATATACCGACAGGATCAGAGACTAGACATGTTCATATACTGCATGTATCACAAACGGATCATCTGAAAGTGGTTAGTGGGACACTGAAAATGTCAAATAGTTGTTGTCATTGGTAATATATGAGTAAAACATTCATCCCAGTCTGTAGCTGAATTAATTCGAAAACACAAACGTGTGAACATTGAATAAGATAAAATGTACTGCAGCATATATAGATATATAAGAACTGAATAATATATTAAACCATTGAGTGATAATTTATAAGCTGTAAAGCTGGAGAAATCTTCCTGCAACACACTAAGCATCAGTTTCACCATCAAATATTCCCGACTGTCGTAGCTGAAATGCTTTCATTGCCGACTGAAATATAAAATATAATTTAAACAAAAATATCGTGGGTAATTTTCTAAGAATAAGTAAGATAAGTAACAAAAAAAGTGAAAAACAAGATACTTTTTTAATCAAGATAAAATATTTAGCATATCGGTATTAAATAATACTGTAAAGCGGTTTTATGTATGTAAGTATTTATACATACAGAAATGTATATGTTATGCATTATCAATTTAGAAAATACAATAAATCGATGGAAATATCTATTTTTAGTGTTAGATTTTCATAAAAATGTCTAACAATAGATATTGAATGCATCGTTTAATAATTAACGCTTAGTTTTAATGTATATTAATAAACTAAAATATATTTTATTGAAAATTATAAGGTAGTATGATATATTTTATAAGTATCATAGTACATTTTTATTTTAAAAACAAAAATTACAACTCTTTATAAATTATTGTGTAACAAAAATAACGTGAAAAATAATCATATTTTATGCCAGTGTCATAACTGGCAATGCTTTAATTGGTTATTACCTAATTTTAAACGTATTTTGTTAAAATTATATTTTGCTATAAATTATATATTTACATAGCTTTTATCTGTTATACATGTGATTTAAGTTATGATTATGAAATGTTAACATAAACAACAATTTATCGGGAATTTGAGAATTTATTGTATCATTACTCACTAATTTATTATATACATAAACGATATCTAAATATAATTTAAATACTTTATTATCTACACATTACTAATATATTGGGATATTAGATGGATGGTTTTTGTTGGCGTAACAAATAAGATTAACCGCGTATACTACTATTTTATCCTTTAGCATATGTTCTTTTCAAACTATTAGTCAATTACATGAATTGGAATTATTTTAGCTTGTGACGATGTGTACTTTTTATAAAAAATAACATATTAACAGCATATTTATATCACAAGTGATATATACACACAGACAGTGGAAAAAACTCAACAACTACTAACGTTGAGAGAAAAATAAACGGTAAAAGTTGACTATCGTCTCAATCATAGTGGAGGTTAGTGCGTACAATAACCTCACTAATAAAATGTTAAAACTTTAAAACGAACTTAACACTGCAAAAAGGAAGGTAATCAAACCTGTGAGGGCACATCTCCGTGCATTTGCCGAATTCGATAGAGCTGACAGAACTTATTCATCTCAGGATCCGTGTTGGCGTGTCTAGTAAGAGTCCCGCCTCCCCCACCACTAGCAAAACCACCAGTTCCACGAAGGGGACGTAAACTACCACTCCCAGAGGAACCCTTGGCTGCAGAGAGTACGTGGGACGAACCATCTCCATTGCTATGGAGACCAGAGTCCTGACTACTGGCACCAGCGGGTCCCTTTCTCAGGAACTGTCGGTGTCCAGGTGAAGATGTCGGTAACATGGGTTGATGACTACCGTCCCTATCCTGTTGACCTCTATTGCCTCCGCAGCAGCAAAAGATCTCCCGGATAACAACTCTACAGGGTGCGTCTGTGTAAGCGAATAGCAGAAAGACAGTTTTTAAATGAAATTAAATAATATTGGAAATGAGAAAATATAAACTAGGAGTTATTTAATAGAACAACAAAGTTGGTTAGAAGTCTTAAAATTAAGACGTTGACAGAAAAAATAGACTCACATTTTACATTAATCGGCAAAAACAATAAAAATAGTATAAAACTATAATAAACAGTAAACACTGTTTAAGTTGACGTGAATAAAAAATGTATATCTAAATAAATTCTATACTATAAAGATTCATTGTAAATCCATAAAAGATTTTGTGAAAGATTAAATATACTGAGACAACAACTTTTATTTAATTCTGTCTAATCTTATTGTGCAAAATAGATAATATCGGAGTTCCGTGTGAAATAGTGAGCATCTAAATACATCAAGATGCAAACACAAAGCTTTGTGCAAGTATTTTTATTTGTATAAATATTAAATCCGAAAATAAACGTAAATAAAAGTAAAATAGTAGTTAAGCAGACAGTATATTAAACTATATCACTAACATATAACACTATAATATAACACTATTCCGAAATAGTTATTCATACTAACACTAACAATAAATTATAAAGATAACCTTCTTTTATTGAATCTTAAAGCATATAATACAGAAAACCTGTGAATGGCCGATGACCATTTGTATACATTTAATACAAATATTTAATTTTCATAATCATGTATATTTATAACTTTACTGAAAATTATGAAGGTGGATCAATAAAAAGATAGTAACATGATTCCGAAAATACTAAATGATATAAAATATTATTCAGTACAATTATAAAACGTTTAATGCTAAAAATTATACATTTATTTATTTATAAATAAATAAATAAATTATTCAATTTAACTTTTAAGTAGTTTTTATGACATATGATAAAATATTATACTGAATATACTGATATACGACCAATAATCTAAATAAATATATATTAAAAAGTAAACATTTATATAATAATTAACAATTATACTAGAAAAGGTTAAAAGTTAATAATATATATAATTTAAAATCTAAAAAATGATGCATAATAACACAAATATTTACTAGATCAGAAATATTGTATGACCTTTAAAATGATATACACTCTTAAAACATAAATGCATATAATGCATTTAATGCCCTTTATAAATATATACTTACAGAGCGCCATACACAAGGTAATAAAACGAGACACTGATTATGGCATAAAAATTTCACAAAATACAATATAACCTTACGCAAATCATTCAATGAAAACTTGCCTTCTTAATTAACGTAGACTTGTAAGAAAAACTAGTAATTTACAATACCAAGCTAAACATATAAAATAGCAGTCTCCACAATTAATATAACTGCTTTAAAAAACCCTAATTTTCATCATAGTAATAATATGTAAAACTACATAATATAAAGCAAAAGTTAAAGCTATTTACCCCTAGTTTTCAAAAATAAAGAGAAATGGGAATATAATTATTTTGGGGTTTCATTGATTATTTCTGCTTGATGAAAAGAGAAGAAAACCAGATAACCTTTAACAACTGAAAAATATAAACGCATACAAAGAATGCATCGTGCAGCTATCTAGCTGAAAGCTTCATAACAATCAACCATAAATTTAACTTTATTTAGAGTAGTTGTTGAAAAAACACAAATTATTTAATTATTTAGGAATTTGCCAAAGGACATAATGTTAACTAGAGTAAAATTATATCATTTGGCAAACATTAGAGTAAACATATAGCAAATTTAACGAGACAATTATTATTCATTTAATTATGTGCTTACCAAATATACCGTATTCATGCTGCTTAATTTATGAATTGAAGAATTAATTACAATGAAGCTGAAATCAGTGTTAAATTACTCGTAGTAAATGCTGACAAAAAATAGGTATTTATTCAATTATCTAATTAAATTATTTATTAAACTTACACAATTCCTTGTGGTAAATATTTCGGGCTGTGAGTCGGAATTGAATTATCAACGAGAAAATAACGATAATCGGAAATACGGCGATAACGAGTATAGTGTGCCAGCATAATGGAGGAGAAGGCGCCGTACGTAGACGGTCATAACAGTAGAGAATCAAGAGGGAGAAGTCCACTAAGTAGTCAATACCGACTACAAAAAGGACACCTCCCAAGAGACTTGTCCCAAGGATACTTAAGCCACGAGTAAACCTGCAATGCAATGATAAAAAATATAAAGAAAAGTTAACGGGCTATCAATTAGTCGTGGAATAATATATAATATATGTAATGAAAATAGAAGAATTTTCTTTTAGAATAAAACAATACAATAACAAACGTTCATAATTAATATTGCGAGATCAAGGTACACATCATGTTTAAATAACTTTCCAGTAATGATCTAAAATAATTTTAACTAATTCTGCTACGGAATTTTATTATTATAGTTTTATTAATAGATATACAAGTTAATAAGACCATATCTACCAAAAGCCTAGAAGCTTTTAATCAATAATGCGTTCCAAAGGTTTGACAACTCTGTCACATAGTAGAAGTGTAATCGGAACATTATGTTTTATATTGCACAAGTAGTTTAATATCACATTTAAAATGTCAATAAAACGGTTTTAATTCATTATGTGGCATATAAAAAAAATTAAAATTTAATAGAAAAAATTAAAATCTCTTTAAATTCCTTGAAGAATGTATTAAGCGAAAATTAACCATTAGATATTGTCAAAAAGTTATATTTTTGTGGTCACACATACCGAGAGATCAATAATACATATTATCCTGGAATGCGAAATTATGATTAGAGTTCAATTGTGTAGTGCTCATAGATATCTTAATTAATGAAGCACAAGTATGTTTGCTTTTATGTTAAAATTATGTACAATTTATATGCAAATTGCATTTTTGACATTTTGAACTGATGTCATTAGTGCAACATAAGACATATCATTTAAATAATTAATTTTAATCCAAAATTTCCACGAGCAAAAATACTACTTAAAAAATATAAGGTATGATGTTCCAACTATATTTAAGCACTTGTACTATAAGGTTGAGCTAGCTTTAAATTTTTGGGATACGACACCACAATTAAAAGTATATGAACTCGAAGTTTATTAATAAATACTAAATTTCGAATTAAACAACATTATAGCTTACTTCACTGTCAAACAAGCAAATAAAATACCAACTCCAAAAAAGACACCAAAAGCAATCCATTTGCTGGGAGGAAAAATAAACTGGTTGACAATGATCAATGAGATGACTGCTAAGATGAAGCCCGAAAAGAATCCAGTAAGAAAAAAACCAATGACAAATAACAACACAGATATAATACCAATCAAAATTCCAGCAAAAATAGAAGCACTTAAAGTAATAGCAATGTGTAGATTAGATTCTTCCAAACAAATCAGGTAAATAAGTACACTTGCAAACAAAAATCCAGTTAGAAAAAATATTGAACGTATGTATCTATAACCTGAAAGAAACAATGATATATATATTATAATATTACTAGTGAATATAAACATAAATAACCAATAACTAATTAAAACCAAGTAAAGAAACCCGACATTATTATTTTATCAAAAATGTGATTACCTATTTAAATATATATAATACAATATTTGTTTTATATATAGTGCAAAATACTTATTAATGATACTGACGAAAAATATAAAAATGGAAAAATATTTTTATAAATGTGGTTATGTATATTGACAGATTAAAAACAAATATGTTAAAAAGGCTAATCTAAAAATAACAAATTTCTAAATATTTTCCAAATTTTTAAAAATGTTTTTTATTGAATCACATTAAAAAATAATGATATTTATAATATACACTGTGGTCCATAAGTAAAATTACATAAACTTCAAAAGTATATATATTAATGGAAACATATAAGTAATGATGAGAATTCTATAACTAATTTGTTGCATTAGTTATTAAAGGGATCTACATGTAGGTCTACATTTCTAAATACTACAATGAATATGGATATTTGACAAAATGAACAATGATTGATTGGTTATAATAGGAGATATGTGGAATGTCTAAGAATTATTGACCAATGATAGAACTATTTGTTGAACAATAAAAGGATTTGTGCAACTATAATTTTGCTGATTTGAAGTACAAGAAAGCTTTAATATCAAGAAAGCTTTATCACAGGATGGTATGTTGGGGGTTCCTGGGCTCAGACAAAGGTACATACTTGACAATCCAGCAGTCAGAAATCTTGATTGAAATATTATTGCATCATAATAACCATATGGGCTGGTGCTACATCTTGTTAGAAATTAAATGAGAGATGTACACCTTTATTAATAAGAGCCAGTATGAATTCACAAAATAGTAATTTACTTCTCAGCAGTTAAACCACTATCAAAGAAAATTTTGCACAATTATTAAGTACTTCTTGGAAGACATAGCAGCCACACAAACAATAACCGAAGGTGGTTGCTGCTTTATTTGTTCCTAGAAATAGGGATTCCCTTTTCTCCAAAATGACAAACTGGTAGAACATTTATCTTCTGCATAAATGTTTATTTAATTGGAAAACATTGTAATAATGACCAAGAATTTGATCACAGTAAGTAACATGGTTATGGTCATCTTTGTCTAGTACAGTGTTGATGCAGACCAAGTTTAAAAAAAAAACGCAGAACCAAAAAAATAACGCACACATAATATTTAAACTAATTCATTAAAAAATATTAAAAATGTAC
>JAYRBW010035594.1:0-11935 GCA_036023295.1 Invenusta paracnida | reverse complement strand
GACAATAGTGTTAGATCTATCCAGCCTACAGCTAATTTTACAGTAAAGGCTGCCTTGTGTCTCCCGGTATTATATAGTACTTATAGTACTCCCTGGTTATACCTACATTAATAACATTAAATTTAAGCTCCATTAATGATATTTTATCATATTGAAATTACATCTCGGCACCTTTTGCCATTGCTAAAGATTCATGAAAGGAGCTAATATTTTAAAATGTTTGAAATATAAAATGGCAAACTGATATTAAAAGTTAATGCAATTATTCATCGAAATAAATATATTCTAAACGATAAAGCTGTATTGATTCAAAAATTGTAATATACCTTTAAATAAGCATATAATTGACATAACTACTTATACGCCATATTTTATTTTTATTAATGTTGCGTTGCATATTTTTAAAACTACAAAAACAATTGTAATATACATAATTTAGCAAATAAATTAACAAATATTAAATTGCACTAGAACAATCTTATGTCTCCTTCAAAGAATATACATAGATTATGTCAAGCATCAAACAAAATTTGATTTTGCAAAAGCAATTTATTATTTTCTTTATTGAAGAATAGTATAAATAATAGTATAGTATAAAGCAGAGAAATATGATATTAATTAGTTCAGGCATTTGAAATAAATTAAAGCTAATAAAGATACACACGATGTCTGAAAGAATTTTTGCAGTGATTTAAAACATAAAGGAATTAAAAAGAATAATTTGAAACTTGGTTTTAGTGGCGGATACTTGGTGCCTTTTAGGAAAAATGAGGAAAAAATCAAATTTAAGCATTTCAGTGCTGAAACATTATAATTTCTTAAACATAACTTATGGCAAAGGAAGTAATTGCGGAAGATAATACACAGGGGATACGTGTGTAATCTGTAATTTAAGAAAATTGAAAGTAAATTAAGTTATTTTACATATATATTTAGTTATTATTATCAGGAAATTAATTGAATAATTTGTTCATTCTGATAAAAATTAAATTATAGCATAATAAAAAAAAATCTGCATTATAATTTTGTTGTATAATATTATAATATTATTGCTTAGTAATAGATAATTAATTGGATATATTTTTTAAATTGTTTGCATGTGTTGGAATAATTTGCTTTAGAAAGTGGAAACATATTTTTTTTTATTTTTCTCTACCCCTCATAATACATATTTTGTAAATGCTATAACAATGTGTCAGTCGTATTGATATAACTATATCAATCCTTAATATTCATTATACATGAATATTTATATAATACATGTTTTGTTTATAAATAAATAGTTATATAATGTACTAATGGATATATTACTACTTAAAATACATGTCCTTCTGTGTTGCATACTTGCAAAAATAGTATGATAGAATTTTGTTATGTTTTATGTGATGAGTATTTTGTTTGTCTATAGAAATATGCTAATCAATATGAGAAAACCAGTATCCACATAAAGTAGTCATATACATATGTTAAACAATTGGAAGTATTATATATGTATATAATCATGTTAAAGATACATACTTATGTAAACCTATCAACTCAATATATTATATCAAATTTTATCGATAACATATGAGAATTACTGCTGTTGGTTTGATAAATACCCTTGACCTTTCTCACTGTCTTCTTATCTGAATTTAATACAGAAATCCGGTATATATGATAACATGGCTAAGTTAATAAGATACAGCATTCGAAATATATTAATGCTATACAAATCATTTTTATAACTAATACAATATTTTGTTGTATGAATATTAAACACCCATCTGTGAACAATTTTATATCTGAATATATACATATGAATTATATACTTATGTATTAGTAATCTTTTCGGCAAAACTTATGTCGATACGAAAATTAAAAAAACGAGTTGCGGAAACAATTTTACTTGTTGGAGGCGATGAGCATAGCGGACTTCATCTAAAAAGGAGTCGAAATGAAGAAACCAGTTCAGAAGGCAGATGTAAAAAATATCAGCCTAATATTCTAGGTATTATAGATGAATCGACTGCAATTTATCCTTTCCATTTACTTAAAAAAGATCCCTTCTATCCACCACAACAATTCAAACAGCCTACTCAAAGTAGACAGGGCATTCTTTCTTCGCAAACGTCAACAACAGATGATAAGGATGAAGTGGGATTTCTCAATGTAACGATGAGGAAACGCAATACAGGTCATTGGAAATGTCGGGCATCACTCTCTACATCTGGATTGAAAACCATAGAACGCCGGAAAACTGTAATAAAAAAATCAACAAGTGATGGTATTGGAGACCTTGGAGAAACAAGCATAAAAAATGAAACGATAGAAGGAATTCCTTCTTTATGTTATCCAAGTGGATTAACAATGTGTCCCTTTCCTTTGCCAGTGAAAATTCACTATTTTGTGCTAACAAATATAAAAGGGGAACGGCTATACGCTGTTTCAATGACAGTTTATCGCAAATATCAATGCTCTGAAGACGAAGATGGTTTTGTTACTCTCAAAGGCATTGATGGAGATGAACCAGATGAATATTTAAGATCGTCGAACTACAATTACGTACCTACAACAATTATTGTTATTTCCAAATTTCCCTATTATTCGACATTAAGCGAAGTTTTTTCAGTACTGCATGAAGCTTATTCTTGCAAAGGAGATCATTTCAATGATTTGGTGGCGTATTTTGCCGCGTGTCTATTGAATACACCAGTGCCTCCAGCGGGAAATATTTACTTAAATATTTCATTTTTCGGACAACACATAGCACTTTCTCCACCGATATTACCGAGTAATAAAATTTTGGACTTCGACATAACACTTATTTTTCGCCTTTTAAGTATTTCGGACGTAATATATATCGTGATTGCTTTAATTCTACAGAGAAGATTAGTGCTGGTCTCTAAGCAACCAATGGTAACAACTCTTTGCTGCGAAATTCTTATTCACTTGATCCAACCATTTGAGTGGCGTTTCACGTATGTTCCATTTCTTCCGCAATCATTGTTGGAAATTTTAGACGCACCTGGTCCATACATATTGGGATGCGACGTTGAAGACATGGCTTCTATTAATGAAATTAAAGATGTAATTGTTGTCAATCTTGAGAAAGGTTCTGTTAAGACGTCCGATGATCAAACAGTTCCATTGCCTCCCGCAAAGCATATATCCCAGTTGATTTGCTCTTTAGAGCCAATGAATGCTTTCTATGACCGATTTATGCTAGAAAAATTACCACACCTTTCCTTTGAAACAGCAAGTAATCAAAGGAAACTTTTCAATTTGGCAAATCAAATTTTGATTTCTGAAGCCTTTAATGATTTTTTTCTAGACATCTTTGAAGATGTTCAAAGCTTCATCCATCAAAATGGAGATGCTTCTGGCCTATCGATTTACTTTCAATCTGAAAATTTTCTAAGATTTCACACTGAATGCAAGGAATTTTATTCCGAAGTACTGAAAACAGACATGTTTGAGTTATTCTTGATTACAGTTTTTAATTTAAATTCGAATCTATCTAATCGAAATTCAGCGAACTTGCCTCAACGCCAAAATGAGAGAGTGAATTCGATACCAACAATATCTCGACAGCGTTCAAGGCCTCGACAATCCTCTTCCGCTGCGTCTACAACACCTATTCGTAGTGTTTTATCATTTGATGAGAAAGTAGATCAAGCACAACAACAATTGATGGTGATTGAATTACCAGCCTTTGGAGACAAAGATGGAGAAAACGAAAATTCTAACTTTTTTGACCGATGTATTGAATATTTGAATGACAACTGTAAAGAAGATTATCTGAGTCCGGAATATAATGCTGCACTTAACTTGGTCAAATGTGACATGAATCTCATCAACAAAAGAAACATTGATGTACTGAGAAATGTTCATACCTTGTTGCAAATCGACTCAAAGTATGTTTCGAAACAGGATGTTATTTCAGTTATCAACGATCTTTCTACTTTGGAGTTAGAAGAATGCTCAAATTTAGCTTTCTTTAACAATTTGAAGGAAATAGTTTCATATATCCGACAAACTAGTACTAGTAACAAACCCGAACACATTGAACGAAATTTTGAAATTCCACCGGAATTGTTGAATAGAGACCAATTTGGTGAATTATTACAGCGAGCAAGCATTACGTGGAACACGGAGCTGCAAGATAAATTGTTCACATGTTTTACTTTTGACCAAATTCATTCTGATGGTTTCCGCTTAGTTGATCCAGCAATGTTCAAATTGTTTTATTTATATTGGGTTCAACTGGCGGACGATATTGACATTGAACAATACGCACATATTTTGGCACACACTGAAATCGTCTTGAAGGTTTCAAGTCAAATGATTCGAATTGACCCTGAAGGAAGTGGATATTTAATTGTCACACAAGAACGTCTTCTGTTTGTTCCAATGGGGGGAAGACCTGTTAGAACACTCATTCACTTTTCAGAAATAACGGACATATTAGAAGAAGTTGGTGGATTTAACATATTTTCCTATGGAATGAAAACGGTATCTATTCATCACAACGTTCCTAATCGCAAAAAAATTGTTTTATGGTTTAAAATGACCACCGACATTTGGCTTGTTCTTTTGAAAGAATTGTGGTCTGGTCATAAAATTGCCGCTGAGTTCAAAGATGTCAGCATTATTAACCTGGCCATAGATCATTTTCTTGTATTAGACACACTATACTCTTGTGCCGAAAACGAAGATTTCTTTGATAAGCACATAAATAAGTTCGTAAGACTTTTAACTGTCTTTACTAGAATGCAGAAAAACAACGAGAGACTTTCTGAACCAACTAAAAAGGCCTTGGTTCAAAGGGTTGTTCCAATGTCGCAGGACCCCTCGAAAAGGTCGATAGAGGCTCTCATGTGGGTGAAGAAGAAGTTTCCAGAATCGCTCTATGATACAATGTGGGCTATATTCAATACGAACCCTTTGGCGAAAGTTGTGACTATCGATATGGACTACTTCACTGTACGAAAGACCGTATTATCAGTTAATACAAGGTTCATGTGTTTACTTTGGGTAGAGCCAAAATTTTTGTGGGTTGGAGCGAAGGATCATAAAATTTACGTGATTGATTCCAATACAGGAAACTTAGTTCAGGAGCTTATTGGCAATAGAGACATTGTTTTAACTCTAACAAAATCTGAAGAACAAAGATTGGTCGCGTCTGTGAATTCAACTGGTGAAATTATCCTCTGGCATAGTCAAACACGAAAGGTATGCTTAACATTTATAAACATATAAACATATAAAATTTAATAATATCAATATAAATGCTACGCTTATTATTATAGGGGAAATAGCAAGCACAGATACTAAAGTTAGAGTCTTATAATAAGAATCTAGAGCGAGCGACAAGAACCCTCACTCTCCTAAAAGCTTAACAAAAACAGACAAATGTTTTGCCGGCAGTTGAAGTTAGTCCTCCATTGTTATATATTAACGTGGTGTTGTGCACCGCCTTTAAATAATAAAGATGTTCAATTATTTTAACATATTATGTCAAGTATTTTGTTAAAATTTATTTTGCTTCGCTTGTTAATGTAAACAATATTGTATTTCTTTTTAGCTATAAAGATGCTATTTAGCATTTGGATAGGTATATAAACTATGTCCAAAATTATTGTTTTTTTATATAAGTATTATTCATAGCTATTTTTTCATATAAGCTCCTATCCTTTCAAATGAAAACTACTGACAACTTCTAACGAGTTAGTAATATGTAAATTTTATTGTTAACATTTTTTTAGAGTGAGGGTTCTTATCGCTTGCTCTAGATTTTTGATTTTATATGTATGTAGTGATCAAAATAATGAACATAATAAGGTAATTTACGAAAGTTTTTATTATCTAAACGCTATGCACTGTTTTCTATTGCATAGCTAAATGCAATTATTTTGGTGTGAAAAAATAACTAAATGAATGAACTTTAAATTTGAATGGATGTGTTTAGCACAAAATAAAATTTTAAAATATCCATAAAGTAATAATCAACATGTTGATCCCAAATAAATACAATTTTAATAAAATAAAATAAAAATGTAATTATGGACCCTATTTGCGAAATTTATCCTATTTTCTCTTGGTTATAAAAGTGAATGTTTTCTTTAGCGTTTATCTGTTTAATTATTTCTTTAATCATTAAATAAATGAATAATATGTATATAATTCTAAAATCATTCTTAATTTTTACTTATAACCACTAGGTATTATATTTTATTAGTAAGCTATACAATAAAAACAATCATGATGCATAAATATGGAAAAGTACAGTTGTTCTATTAAAATAAAAAACGTTAAATATAAAAAAGTAAAACCTCAATAGTAATTAGAATTGGAATCTTATTTTTATATAATAGAAATGTAAATAGAAACGCAATTTTAACTTTGAAATTTTCCTTAAAAGTTAAACGGATTTAAATTAAATCCAAGGATTTTACTAAATAAAATGTATTCTATGTAGCATATAAATGTTTATACATGCTTCCTCGAGAGAAATATATATATTCACATATTCCTTATTTTATAGAAACTTATCATTTAACTTTTAAATTTCAAAAGCTATAGAAACCTACTGTCAAAGTTTTTACCTAATTTATACATTTAATTTCATATTTAATAAATTATGTATAGCGGTATAATTTATTTTAACTATTTATTGATCTGAATATTTTGTTGAAATCTGCCTTAGATTGAACGGAAGTGGAGAGTGGATAATTGTACAGATGTGATGTTCTCTGGGCAAAACCTCTTGTGCAACACCCGATCCGAGATTATTGTGTACAACACACCAATCAATGAGCGAATCTCTCGACTTCAACTCACGCAGACCAGTTCCAGTCCACGAATGCACGCGCGTTATGGTATCGAATGTATTGCCATAATCGGACACTATGTCTACCTAGGCCTTGGACGTCAAGCACAACTCCTGATCTTCGACATTCAACGAATTGTGGCACCGGTCTTTGTGACCTCCGTCGACCTCGACAGTGCAACACCCCCCTGTAGTCCACCGGTTACATGCAACAAGTGTATTATGAACAAGCAGAAAGACCGGAGAAAGTGCGTTGACTGCAAGCCGGGTATGCATACACTTTTATTGTATTATATTTCATATTTCATATACTTATATATCAATTTAATTTACATTTTCAGTAAATGTCTACTATGGCATTTTCTCCCATTTATATATATTAAAGCGTACCTTAATAATCTAAAAATCAGAAATATATCTCGTATATATAATCTCGCATATAAAGTAATATTTTTATAATCTTACAAAATGTGTAGAAATTATTTATTAATAAATGCTTTTAGCAGTCAAGTACCTATATGAGCAATTAGGTTACACTCTTACATTATACTTGAAATTAATTAGATATTATAAGTTACTTCTGCTTCTATATACTATACACAAGTACTATGTATGTATACTGTTTACTGTTATAACAACAAGATTGGTATTTTCCAGTAGATGGTTTACATTAAAATTAAAAACACAATTAACACAAATCCAATATGGTTGCCTTCATATTAAATTTATAGTAATTAAACTTTCAATACGCGGGAAATTGTTGATTGCCAAGAAATCCTTGATTTATTTATATTTATTTCACGATGTTCTGAACATTAGTAAAAAACTAGAATAACTCAAAGATTTCTTGGAAATTATTGATTACCCGCGTATTCCGCCATTTTGAATTTTTTAGATAGATACTCATTTGGTTATATTGCAGTAGCATACTACCTACAATGAATATAATCTAAGACAACCTTTCGTCAAAATATAATATGGAATCATGGATTTTTTTACAATACCACAATGTAGATAGATGCCTGAAATGTGTTTACTCTTATATGAGCAGAGTTATAAAGATGAAATACTCTATAATAAATAATACACAAATTCTGTATTAAGGTACATAATTATATATATATCGGATGTTCACGGAAAGGCTAGAACGTTTAGTTAGAGAAAACATGAGATCCTAACTTTGCACGTAAACTATTTAATTTTAATAAAGTAACACTAAATAATTAAATTAAGGTGTATTGATATAAATATATATAAAATAGTAATTTAAAAGTGTTCGTTTCAGAAATGTTGCAAATCCTACATTTATTCCAATCAAATTTCCAAGCATTTTGGAGGCCTATAAGAACCAAGGGAACTATAACTAGAAAGTAACTACACACTTAGGAATTATTTTCAAAAAATGGCACATTGTTGTTTAGTATTTACTGCATAAGCATGATTAATTTTATTACCCACGTTTCTAGCTAACAGATGTCGAGGTCTTAGTCAATTGGTGGCATTGAGTGAAGACCAGATTTGGGCCTGCTGCAAAGACGGCAACATATACGTGTTCCAGTTGAGCACCGGACAGACCTTGCATCTTTTGCATGGTCATTCCGACGCTATTCAATCAGTTTGCACCAATCAGGCTGCCGTACAGGAGGACCTGTTGGTATTCACAGGCGGACGAAGTGAAGACAGCAAAGTGGTTGTGTGGAAAGCGAATGCTTTTCAATAATTCACAATAATAAATACAATTTGTAAATTAATCGGTGATTTCTTGACTGGCGGCCTTATTCTTTAAGCAAGCTTTTTGATGATTTCTCGCATTTACCATACATACATTCTGTGGTAATTTTGTTTGCACATAAACTAAGTGATTTTCTTTAACTACATAATTTAAAAACCTTATTTATGTTCATACTATAGCTAAAACAAATTAATTTATTATATAATACATTTAAAAATGAAATGCATTACTCGCTAAATAAATGTCAAACACAATAATAATGACTGCAAAATATTACAATCAACTCTACAAACGTTAGCTGATTTCTTCCTTTGCATATATAGAAATAGACAATTTATTGTAATATTCATTGAGTAAACATAACGAGCATCTTTTTGTACATAATTTTTTTCTTCATAATGTCTATTTTTTAGCGATAATAGAAGATGGATTTTCAAGCATAAATGAAGCTATTTTCATAAGATATGAGTTAATAATTATATACTTTGTTAATTATGTATGTTCTTTTCTACGATTTAATTTCAAAATAATAATGAAATTTTGCCAAAATGTCAATTAAATAAATATTAATGTAATATTATTATATGTTTTACAAACTTTCAAGAAAGTAAATATTATATTCATGCAAATAATTTATTTTAAAACTCAAACTAAACATTTCATTAATATAGAAATTAAAATTTATTTTTGCGCTTCTATTTGAAGATGGGTAGAAGCGTGTCTAATCCAAAGAATATAGATTCTTAAATGAAGATTCTTATAGATTCTATTGAAATTTATCAATAGATATATAAAGTAAATCCAATATCTATGGAACGATACTTAAAGAGCGAAATTGGAATCGTTAACGATTCTTATAATTTAGGAAAACGCTCCAATAAGGACTAACGTAATATACATATACATATATACATACATATATACCTATTCATAATAATAAATATATAATTACGTAATATACAAAATATTTATGATATAATCAGTTACGTAATGACAAATATTATTATTGAGAGTTTTACCATATTGTAGAGATTTAGGAGAGTTTAATAAACGTAAAAATATCTATGTATAATCAGACCTTCACATATCTGTAAAAAATAAATAACGGAAAATTATTCAGATTCAAATATAAATGACATTAATATAAATCTTTAGTAAAACTATGTTAAATTCATTAAAAAATACCCATTTAGTTATAGATATTAACATTGTTACTTTTTATTCCATAAGTAACAAATCAATATATGGTATACCTATATAATCAATTAAAATCAATATACATAATTAAGTGCTGTGTCCCACTAGGACGCTGACACTATAAATGGTTTTCCATCTATTTCGATCTTTTTTATTGTTCTTAACGTACATACTTCCTGTTTAGGCCCATTCATTCATTTGTATAGAAATTCAATATTTTGCTCTCTGCCTTTCTCTGTTTTTCTCTCGATATTCCCTAACATAATTAGATTTCCATATCTTCTTTCCTTATTATACATTCCCGATAAATTCTGTCTTTTACGAATAGTTTTCAGATTATTTGCTTCGTTCTAGCTTGTCTCATGATCGTTACTCACTCCATCCAAGACATTCACTCTCCTCAGAAGAGTCAACTCTACAGCTCCTGTTTTTCAATTTATTGTTAGATAGTCCAGCAATTGCTACTATGTGGATCTCAGGATATATGATGATCGATATTAAATAACTGTTCAGAATTTTTGTCAATGGTATCAACTGGCATCTTTATAATCTTCAGGTTGTTTCCGAGTTTTTCAAAGGCATTCTTTGTCATGTGCCAATACGTTTAATGATTTCTACCATACACTTTTAATTCGGATATCACTCTGCCAAGATAGTTGAACTTCAGTTTTTATCGGGCTTATTATGATGTCTTTTTGTGTACTCAAAATAAGCTTTGTTTTGGCGCTCTTTCTACTTGGTGGCTACCATTTAGCCAACATTAACAACATTTAATTTTTTGGGAGGTGGGAAGCAGCTCCTTTCGCCAGCCTCAATTAAGTACGTTGTTTAGAACTTTATGAAGCTTTTATTCTGATTCTGAAATCAAGACATTATGTTCTTGGCATACTTTAAATTGTGGATATTATGACTCCTAACGATAGGTAATATAGATTGGCGCACAAATAATCGCGTTTTTAGGCCCTCATTTTTTTTTTCATTTTACTCACTGATGAAGGCATTTTAAGCCGAAATATATCTGAACTTTGTTTGTAATTTTTGGTCTTTTCTTCAATTTGTTATTTCGAGTCTGTGGTTTTTATTGTTTGTGTATTACACTGAAATAAACCAATTTATGGATGAAAAAACGCGTTTTTTTTATGCGCCAATCTATACATTTTGTGTGTTTTCGATCAGTTTGAGTATATAAACGCGTTAAGCATTATATGAGCTTTGTATTCAATCGCTCCAGTTTTATGTTATAGCAATAACAAATCTTGTGCTTTAATAGAGCTTTGCAGGTATTTATTCACTGTTATAAACCTCTATGTTAAAATTTTCGAGCGCCATAAAATAATTACCATTTCAGTGACTACTTCATTTGATCATGCAGCATAAATTATTTTTATTTTCATCGTAAACTTCCCTCACTTCTGATGACAAAATATATATAATTGCCCATTCAATGATCATTTTTTTATTTCTGCATCCTTACGTTGTCTGCGAAAAGTTCACTGTATTGCATTTGTATTGCACAGATATGCAATACAATGCCAATCTCCTTTATAATTAAACTACAAATCACTATTTAGAATTGTTTTGCTGTCATTTACGTTAATAAAATAAAATAAAATATAATTTAAATTTTATGAATTATTTCTTGGTGATTCTAAACTTTTGCAAGATAGATAAAGTTATTTTTGAACTCATAGATAGTGTATTGCCACTCAGTAATTTTTTTATATTTACTGTATATAGTAACTTTTGGGCCACCATATATATTTCAGCTTAACTGCAACAAATATGTCATACATTTAGAATGACTAATTTCTAATTATGTAAATATACAATAGCTTAAATCATCATTAATTAGTCTATAACCAGTGACTATATTTTTGTGATTAAATTGTATACAGAAATATATAGTATTATATACATAAATATTTAAAATAGGGCCAATAATGATACCTATCTATTTAAATATGTTTAAAATAACATTGTAAATGTAGATTAAAAATATTTTTGGAAAATTTCAATAAGAAATGATACATTACTATTTGAACGGTGGGCAATAAATAATTATTTTAATAGTTAAATAATAACTTTTGTAATAGACCATAAATAATAATATCCATATTGATTTAAGAGAGATAATGTGACCGCCCCTGTTCTGATATATGAAATAGGCTTGTTCAGATTTTAACGTGTCTAACCAC
>JAYRBW010035583.1:0-11936 GCA_036023295.1 Invenusta paracnida | reverse complement strand
GCAGACATTCAGTTTCATGATGTGGGATGTTAGTATTAAACATCTAGGGGGTTGATTGTTGGGACCTCGTTCCATTAGGCTGGAGCCTCTGGGCTCCAGGACTATAGTGTACGTTGCGTAGTCAGTATGCAAATAACGCATGCAAGGTAGTTGGCAATCCTGCTAATTTCTCTCAGCGAGAGTTGTCCGTCTATATAGGACTGTTAAATTAACACAAACCAGTGTTTGTTGAACTGCGAACTGTTATTCCTAAACCATGAGGTTGATAGTTGGGTAGTCCATTAGTTCAACTCCCAGTCTGTCTGCTACCGAGGCACTGGTAAATTCGAATCTGGCACTGTTTCCAATTAAACACAAGATTCTAAGAATTTTCATTTCAATTCTTGTAAGCAGTGTAGCTTGTGAGCGCTCTTTTTCGGGATTATAACGAAGACTCAAATTGTGGGCGCGAGGATAGACTCAGCGGTTTGGCTATGCTATTGCTACACCATGACATTACTTATATTTCAACTCCACTTGACATTTTTAACTGTAAATCTAATTGAAGATTCATGAGTAAGTACTCATCATGATCGAATGCTATAACATATTTTGCACATACCTCTTATTAGAAAAAATCATTACAATATTATCCGGCATTTTTCACATAAATCTTTCTGCTGTATACTAGATACATATATTGCATTTATTGAATATATTGTGATTCTAAGTTTATGAAGTTTAATTGTTCAGTTCTTTAATTTGATTCAAAATTTTTTCCAAACTGTTGCTTGTGAAATCTATATGCGGATTACATGAGGGTATACTTTTGGCGCCTAATAGAAACTTTGCCCCTCGCACTGAGAAAAATTCCTCGATAGGACCCTACCTTTTATGCAGAAAATTGCAATTTTAAAATCTTTAAAGTGTAATAATTGAATGAATATACAAAAGCGATACTATCTAAATATATATATGTGTGTATCTATGTGTAATTATTGTGTTTTATACTTTTTATATGTGATTTTAAAACATATATAACATAGTATGAATAATAATAATATGTGAAATATATAATAAATACCATTTGTAAACTCGGGAGCCATCATTGTCACTGCATCATTAACATTACATTTCATTTCATTTTATTCTATAAAATATATCATAATAAATTTGTAATATTTACTTTAATGCACAAATACAGCCTAGTGAGAACGGGTGCAAAATAAAGCATATATACATACATATATATATATAGGTACATAGAGGGGAAGAGCAAATGTGTTACTCTCTTACTATTGTAGGATGGTTTTATTAGCTTCTATTATAAAGTCTGTGTTATAATTTTGTATTTAAAAACTTTATCTGTATAAATGGAAAACTATCTGAATTGGTGTTGAGAAAAAAGCACACCGTGAAATGTCTACTTAGGTATAATATATATGTTCAGATAAATTAATGAATTGAGCTGTTGGAAAACTTCTATCGCGCTCGCTCATTCCGGTGTAAGACTTTTAAATAATACGCAAAGAAAAGTCTGCCATGAAAATTTGGGGTGACTATGTCCCAGTATACAGGAATGGTTGAGTAGGTATATTCACAATTCACGATATGCGATATAACTTCAATTGGACTTAAAAAGAAAGAGATGAAGAAGGAAGGGAAAAAGGAGGGTTAGGGACTTAGAAGTATGGAATGGATGTGGGTCTGAGAACGAAGGTATCACAGATGGGGGCTGGGGAGTGAAAGAAAGGCGAACTGCCAATTCGCGTTCCGGAACCCAGCTAATGGAAGCTCCCCAAAATTCTGATTACTTGACTGACTCTCAGAAGACATCGACTGTCGTAGATTTATCAAGTACTTCCTTTCTGGTATAGCTGCCGGATGTCCCCCGACTAGCGGGTCTCAATGCTTTATTGTTGCAACCGGGCCGGATTCCTGTGTTGCAGCCAGCCAACCTGGCCTTGTTAATTGCAAGTTTTACACAGATTTTATCCGTTTCTGAACAAACATTTAGCCTCTTTGCTGTTGCCCCAATAGACAATTCTCTGTATACGATATTTGGCTTTAGTGGTTGGTGGTCACAATAAACACAATAATAATAATAATATTCTGAGAAAAAGAAATGTAAATTACTACAATGTTGCCATTATAGTATTACCAAAAAGACCGGGATTACTTTTGTTCCATTTTTAATCTAATTTGCCATAATATTTGAGGTACCTGTTTCTGCCAGTTTTATGTGACTTACTAAATAATGTCTGTAGTCATTTACGGCCTATTTTATGTGTGTATGAGATAGTTATTAGTCGAATCACTGGAGTTTATCTCCGCCACTGAGTTTAGAACTACAGATTGTTTGTACAGATGCGAATTTTATAGTTACCCATATTGTCAGTGTCAATGTTTTCGTATTATTATCACCATTCATTCAAATACAATTAATTATGCCTTGTTTATCACGAGTATATTTCACTTTACAAAGTCAATCAGTAGAGCAAACAGCGACATATTTTAGCTATAGAGTAGGGAAAAATATCAATAGAAAAGGATCTTCGGTGTCGATATGTCGACTACATTACAATTTAATCTGTTGATCTGTTTTCCATAAAGAAATTTGTTTAAAACTGTATTGATAATCACTGTGAATTTTAATAACATCCTATAGTTCCTGGCGCAAATTTTGTATCTGTCTATAATGTCTCTGCACAAAAGTTTTATTTGTTTTAATAAAGATTTTGTCTATGTTAAATCTATTTGGTTAGATTTAATAATATTTTAGTTTTTTATAGATTTCATTCTATATACTATAGTATGAGTGATAATGATTATATAATAATATTAATAATATATATTAATTTATATATTATATATTAATATTAAATAATATTACCATTTATATGACATAATAATGACTATAAAATAATAAGAATAATTTATATAAAATTCTTCAGTGTAGCCCATTAATTTTTATAATTGATTTTCAGTTGAAAAGATGCGTTTATGCAAGTATGTTGGGTAATTACGCTACAAAGCTCAATTAAAGGAAATATCTCAAACTTGTAAATAAAAAATATAAAGTATAGACGTATAAGGTATATATTATTCCTCTTATATTATTCCTTTGTAAAAAATAAACTATTTAGAATCTATTTATAAGGTTTTATTAAAATATAGCGTTTACTTATGCACAGTCTAAATAAATTAATATGATTAAGCCATAGCATTGTGAAAATTAAATTAACAAAATCAGCAATAATTATGTCATATCAAATATATATATTTTTAATTAAATAGGTACTTGTTATTCGAAATCAATAGTTTTTTCTTATAACATTTAACAATTATTAGATACCATAATATATGTATAAGAGTAAATTTATATTTTTTCATTATGTAATTATATTCTATAAGCTGTGTGTTATGCTCCACAACGTAAACAAATTAAATAAAGACATTTTTGGAAGATTAAAAAAAATTGTGTTGATAATCGTAATATTTGTCGTTTAATTATTCCTATAATATGTTTAATTCACTGAATTTTTTATCTAAATATCTACATATCTAGTTGAAATTGTGTTATGTATATATATGTATATATATTTTCCAAGAAATAACTAATGTTTTACGTCGAGAAAAAAATTTCAATCTTTCGGCCTAATTAGCCTTTAGGCTATATATGCAAAGATAAGTATAATTATAACTGTAATATAAATATAAATATTCAGCTGCTTCATATCATATATGTGACGTAATTTGTAACATATTAGAGAGAAGAAATACTGTGAAAAAGCAAATAGCAGTTGAGAATGCATCTGCTACTTAAAGGAATTTATATCCCGCATCACCCCCCCCCCCCTTAAAAAGTTATCTAAAAATATGTTCTCGTTAGGGGAAATATACATATGTATGTATATACTGATCTATATTGTATGTATGTATTGAGCGAATATACATATGTATGTATGATACGAAATAGTAATTAAATACCAAAATTATTATTAAATATACATACATAAGATGTATATAATGTTCTTCAAATTTTCAAATTCTGAAGTATAGTAAACCATATAAAAATAATACTGATAAACTATTAAATTGGGGTAATAAATTATTTCTAGCACAAAATGTTGATGATATTTTAAGAAATATTTTAAGAAATATATATATATATAAAGCAATAAAGAAAAATTTATGTATATAAATTCTTTTTTATCAGATACCTAATAACCTATATATTTTTCTTCCGACCTATAATATTAACGATAAAATACTATTACAAGGACTACTATAATATTTGTTTAAGTATTCCCTGTACTATTAGTTATTAAAAGTAATTGAATTGTACACTATAAACCAACGAACAGCATTTACAAGCATCTTGTTTAAAAAGGAGATTAAATTAATAAATGTTATAAACTTTGATCCTGCTGTCAAAGAGATTGTGTAGTAAAGGTTATCATATATAGGACATGGCAACATCGGTTGAACAAATGAAAGACCCCTTCGTTTTCTTCTTGTAAACTCTGACACTTGACAAGAAGCTGTGGATGAAATAACCACCTTTTAATGGGAATTTCTTGTCGTCTCATTCTTTAGGAGCCAGTCGTGAAACTGTTGATTACTGATATGCCCACGACTACTGTTAATATTTCTTGGACCACTTGTTATTTGACACAAGCTATTGTCGGGTAAACAATATCGTAGTCAGATGTATTTGCCCACATCCTATTTTCTCAGCGTCTGCTCCCCATTACCCTCTTAACTGCTATCATAGAAATTCCTATGCATACCATATGGGTTGAGCAACAGGGGCCGAAGTTCAAGAATCGTATAAATATAGATTCAAACTAATAATAGTTTTATTAGTCGTTTAAGTCGAACTCTGTTATAATTTAAAATATACAGTAGGTATTGAACGATAGTTCATCCGACTTAGTTATAATATATAGTACATAATAGTACATATTAATACATATATATATATTACAGCACATATATAAATATGTGGTATAAACTTATAGTACATATTTTGAGGTGTTTACTTAGATTATCATTTTTTAGGTAAACAAAAATTTGTTTTCAGAAAATTTCAACAGGAAAACAAGTACAAATTTTAGAGATGTTCAATAATTTGATAATAATAAATCAATAATAGTGTCAAAGTAAAATACATATAAGTACATATAAAGTAGTTTCATACATTATCCATCGATAAGAGATGTAAATTAAATATATTAAGTACTCATATAATGCCATTCTATTTTGTATGTACATATAAACATATATATTCATACAGTAAAGTTTTAAAATTTCTAGGTAATTGTAAAAATTAGTAAATTTAATATTTTATGTTTTAATAATTTAGGAAAAACGTGATCACAGTTTAATGAGCACATTTATCTTTATTTTGTTATACAGATTATTAATGTATTATAGTACATTTTTAAACTATATTATATAGACAAGCTGTCATAGAAAAACACTGTATCTATAAATGCCTAATCATGGGGTATTTAGATAACTTTACAAATACGTCTAAAAATGATTAGGTATAATATAATATATATTACCTTTTTTTGCACCTACAAATTTTTATTCTTATTACAACAAATTTTTCCAACTTTTTTAAAGATATGTGTATAATTTGCTGTAAAAGTATATTGGCAAATCTAAGTAGCTATATATTATCTCTGAAAACACTAAATATGACTTTAAAAACTTTTATAACAATACATTTGACGTGTATTTATATTGTGTTATAGAAAAAAGTTGGAAAATAGCTCTGTGTAGCTTACTATCAGATCTTACTTATATGTCCTGTACAAAATTAATACATTAAAACATGTGGCATAATAAGTTCAGTAGGAGCATCACTTATCAAATTTACTCTAATTCTAATGAAATTATATTAAAATGAAATCTCCTCTTAATTTGTATTTAATTTTATTATAAATAAATTTTAACATTTTTAATTAAAATTATTGACATTCAATAACTTTCTTCATTCGATTTCAAACAAATAATTTTAAATACATATTAATAATAAATTTATACTAATTAGAAAATATTTACTAGTGTAGGGTAAATGAGGCACTCTATAATAATATAAATAGCAAACAGATGATTTTTTCGTTTTTCTTAAAATATGTAGTCAAATAGTACGAATTTCTATTCTAATAAATTACAATTTATTAGACATATTTTAATCATCATTCAATTTTTAATGGACTAATTATCAAAAAAATTAATTTCTATTTGCATGTTAAAATTAAAGACTTAATTTATCCCAGTGGCGCACACAAGGGGGGGGGGCGTTGGTGGCTATTTTATTTCCATAAATAATTTATTGTACAAAAAGAATTGTCATCTAAGAACCTATACATAGTATGTAGGTTCTTATTAAAATAAGCATAAACCTACAATCTACGGATAGGTAATTCTTGACATAATCAGGGCTTTCTATTATGAGGCTTTGTAATAATGTGTGTGTGTGTGTGAGAAAGAGAAAGAGAGAGATTGAAAGGGAGATTGATCAACAAATCAACACACAGTTAGCAGAACAGCAGAGAAAGAACGAGAAAGTTATTAAATCATTACTTGAAGCAGCTATTTTCCTGGGATGGCAAGGGCTACCCTTTCGTGGGCATCGGGACAACCAAAAACATCATGGTGATACAGGCAACAACAGTGGCAACTTTCTGGCACTGTTAGAATTCAGGGCGATGTCAGGAGACGATGTGTTAAAAGAACATCTAAAGACATGTCAAAAAAATGCCACCATGACATCTTGGCGAATCCAAAACGACCTGATAGAAGTGCTGGGAACCTATCTTCAAAACAATTTGATTAGCGACATTAAGGGGGCCCAGTACTACAGCATCTTGGCTGATGAAGTTGCAGATGTCGCTAATTGTGAGCAGGTTTCCCTTGTTGTTCGTTACGTAAACAAAAGTGACGAAGTGAAAGAGGAGTTTCTCGATTTTATCAAGGCAGAGAGGATAACCGGAGAGTTCTTGGCCAAAGAAATACTGGCAAAACTGAATAGTTGGGGGCTTGATCTGACGACATGTGTCGGTCAAGGTTATGATGGTGCCTCAAATATGAGTGGAGTTAAAAAGGGACTACAAGCCATTGTAGCAAAGGCAGCTCCTCACGCTTTGTATGTACATTGTAATTCCCATATTTTAAATCTTTGTATAGTGAAAATGTCGTCTGTGCCTCTTGTTCGCAACATGAATAACACAATAACAGAGATGGCATATTTCATAAAAAATTCCCCCAAGCGACAATGCCTATTTGAAAAGGTCATCCTTAAAGAAGCACCTGACAACAGCAAAAAGAAACTAATTGATGTTTGCCGCACAAGGTGGATTCGTAGACATGATGCCTATAATCAATTCTACTCCTGCTACGAATACATCGTTACATTTCTTGAAATAATTGTTAACCCGAACATGTTTCCCCACTACAACGCCGATCCTTGGTCATGGGATAAGGACACACTAACCAAGGCAAACGGATTACTCTCTGCTATCACCAATTTTGGATTCGTGGTTTCGTTGGTGTCAACGTACAAAGTTATGAGCGTCATCGAGCCTGTCTCAATCAAGCTGCAGAAGCGGGCAATCGACAACATTCAAGCATATAACATGGTGAATGAATGTACTGCAACATTAAAGGCTCTTCGGTCTGATGATGTCTTTCATACATGGTTTGAGAATGCAACGCAGCTAGCTGAGAAGACTGGAGTTGAGGTAACTATTAATATAAATACTTTTTTTAATTACTTTCAAAGTTTCAATTAAATCAATTTGTGCAATACGATCACTTCCTGTCTAGTATATAACCACTATTTACCAATGTTAGGATGTAACAAATAATTATATATAAATCTGTCATTTTTTTCATTTCCCCTTTAGGTTCAAATGCCACGTGTGGTACAGAGACAGCAACACCGGGACAACCATACGGGGCGAACACCAGAGGAATATTACAGGCAAGCAGTGAACTACCCTCTTTTGGACCATGTGACCGAAGAAATGAACTCACGATTTGGTGCTCTTCAACAACGGTTTATATCTGTAACGAATCTCGTAAGTTAATGTGTAGTTGATTTGTTACTATGTTTATCGCTCACGACACTATACCCAATTATTCACTGTCATATGGAGGACTTTGTCACAAATTACTACCCGATTTTTGTCTGTCAACGAAGGAATCTATAACATGAAAGATTCATTCTTCTTGCATCAAATCGTTATTTCAAAGTAAATATATTATTTTACAAATCGCAAATAATATTATATGTAAAATGTTTCATAAATTATTTTGATTCATTATTGAATTATAATTTCATTATGTAGATATATGGACTAGCTGACCAATTTTGTTAATAATACCTACACTTTATATATTCTTGATTTTTTTAAATAAAAATCACATTTTATTCATAAAAAGCATTAACAAACGTCTATTTATGAATATTACCATTTAATTATTTTTAGCAAAGTTATTAAAATATATACGTTATACGTAATATGTTGATCAATTACAAGGATACCAGAATGATTTAGTATGGTATCTGTCACATCAATAAATCTGTTATAAATAAGTATGTAAAAAATCAAGCCTAAATTTCTGTCAAAATCGGTAATTTTGCGTCACATGATATCACATGTAGGTATGTCACATGAAGGAATCTTCATGAATGAACACCATTCTTCTTCATTATATGGTATACATGGAATATGTTATGTTCCCTTTGTGTTTCAGGTGCCATCTGTCTTGGTTACGCATTCGTCCTACATTTCTCCTAAGGATATTCCTGTTTATGAACAATGGAAAGACTTGCTTCCCCGAACAGCAACATTCGATATTGAGCTTCGCAGGTGGAAAGATAAGTGGACAAATGCTCCAACATTGTCTCTGCCGTCATCACTTCAGGAGTCCCTTGTAAACTGTGATCCAGATATTTTCCCTAACATTTCCGTTCTGTTGAGAATTGCATGCACCGTCCCAGTCACAACCTGCGAAAACGAGCGATCCAATAGTCGGTTGAAGCTATTGAAGACTTACCTCCGGAGTACCATGAGTCAAGAACGGATGGCAGGTAAAGCTGATCAATATTCAATGTACCGTATTTCTACGCGTATAAGCTCCCTTGTGAATTTGATGTTTGCCTCTCAATGTTAGGTGAAAGTATTAAAATAGATCTGTTAGGTATATGTAATACATACATAGGTAGGCACAAATATTATTTTTGTTATGGGTTACAATAAAAACATCAAATACCTTGGTAAAAATCATTGTCATCGCACCGAAATAATAGGTTTGACTATATAGTCTACACATACTTATAAAGTAACTAATATGTAAGTATAAAGGGAGGGAGGGGGCTTACACATGGGTCATACAAAAATAACATTTTTGAGGCTCAAAGGGGGGGGGGGGGGTTTGCTTCCACAACTTATATTTACGTAATAGCTATTTTTCTATGGAGTATATAATTGTTTGTATGTAGAAAAATAATGTTTCTAAATTTCTTCTTCAGCGCTGGCACTGTTGCAAATACACAGACAAACTGAAATCAACAGGACTGAAGTGTTACGAATGTTTGCGGCATCAAAGCCTCGCAGGATGCGAATGGAATTTTTGTGTGACTAAATGAACTACATCATAACTAAATACATGTCATCACTTGTATAATTACATGGTTCTTTCGGTATATTTTCGTTTTTATTCACATTCACTATCGTGTGTTCATGATTATAAATAGTATTTTGATGAATTTAGAAAATATACCCAACTGCGCCCTTTTTTATAAAACGCCCCCCCCCCATCACAAATTCCTGGGTGCGCGCCTGTAGTAAGCATTCACAAGAACTCACCTTTATGTTGATTCTGCCCAATTCATTAGTGATGTTATATCCCTTTTTGATCCAACGAAAGAAAGGCTGTTATCTCTCATTTATATGTGTACATACAATATTAATAGTTTATATAATATGCATGCATATTATTATGCATCTGGTCGGTGTCGATGCTGGCTTCGATGATCTGGTCAAGGTGCGAGTCGTGCACCAAGAATGGTTGCGCTCGAAGCGGAACTGTTACTGCGACGGTTGCGGTTTTGCTGTGTGGAACGCGTGGTCAATGTGGTTGCGGGCTCTCTCAGCTCATTATATATCGCAATAGCATCGAGCCCCTTTGGTGATATATCTACTGCTCATCGGCTGCTGGACAAAGATCTACATAGTGTTGTCGTCACAATTCTCAATATGTGTCGAAACGATGCTATCCGGGCTGTGGCATTCGGTACCTATCATGATTTCCTAAACGAGCTGGGTACTGCTGTTACTTCGTCAATCTTGGCTGGGCTGACTAGCGCGCGGGCTGGACTGGCTGAGTATCACCGGCCCTATCCTGTCTTCGCTCATCTCAACGAGGGCTTACGAGTTGGCCTATATTGATGCACGGAGGCTACGAGTTTGTGAAGTTCATCGCTGGACTGAGATGGTGGGACACTACGTCAATGATCTTCATTGTGCGATTCTTGGACATTCAGAGTTTCTCGCTCTTTGTAGGATCTAAACTGTGCAGTTGTTATTTTGTGTTCTCAGACTCTGTGTGATTACATGCTAGTAAACCAGCACAGTGACACTCACAAAACAGCTCCTAAAACCAAATCCTTGTTTAAACCATATCCCTCGTTTTTAGTTAAAAACGTTCGTTCAATTCTACCCAAAATTGACTTTTTACGTGCTCAAGTCTCTATGCATCCCACTATACTGATATTATTGTCATCACCGAATCATGGCTCATCACGATACACGCCTCTAATTTCCTCCATATAGACAATTTCTCTCAACCACTTCGTCATGACAGATTGGATAGACAGGGAGGTGGTGTCTGCGTCTGGATAAAGGACAATATTGAACACAAAATTCTAAATTTTCCAAAATACTGGTCTATTGAATCTATTATTTTCACTCTCCCGACATATTCCTTAATCTGCCTGTGCATCTACATTCCTCCAGATAAAATACGTTCTGAATCTCTGGCCATCTTGCAATTCATTATAAATACTCTTGACTCCGCTTTAATTTTGTACCCGAACTATAAATTTTTATTTGTGGCGATTTTAATCGCTTAAACTGCAACTCCATCCAAATTAGCTTTGACATTATAAATGTTGTTAATAAACCAACGAGCGGATTCGCTATATTAGATCTTATCCTTATTCCAGAAAGCACTCGTAATCAATTTTCTGTCAATTTTAGACAACTCCGATCACAATGTTGTGCGCCTTGAATCTACTGATAACCACCCACCAGAAATTCGAACCAGAACATTAATTGATTATCGTCTATCAAACATGTTAAATTTTTATCATCGGCTCAGTCAAATAAACTGGATCAACTTCTACCAATCAAATGATATCTTTAACACTAAATGAAACTACCTCTTTCTTATTTCAACTACGACATTTAAACAGTGTTTTTCGATTAAACTGATAAACTTTTCCCCTAAGGACAAGCCGTGGATAACACCATTAGTGAAGGACTTAATTCATGAACGGTCGTGGAAAGCCTTTCGAAGTGGTTACATTCCTATATACAGACATCTTCGCGACAAAATTAAATGTGAAATCATCAAAGCCAAAATCGCTTATAAAAATAAATGCTCATCTACAAAAGACTCCTGGGGCTGTATCAATAAATTATTATCAAAAAATCAAACTAACTCTTTGAATAACCTTATCAGCCAGTTCACTTCTCTAACTGAGTTTGTCAATACAGCAAACGATGACTTAGTGTCCGTCTTTCATGACAACGACGCCATATCTCCCATTCCAGATGATTATATTTCAGACGAATGAGAAATCAATATTTCAAGAGAAGATGTCTTTAATGCGCTATCGGCTCTCAAAACACATAAATCATCTGCCCCTGATG